>PPOO01000947.1:139686-164373 GCA_003708545.1 Maudiozyma turicensis
ATTGATATCCTTCTTATCCTTTATTTCCGAATGAAGTTTATCCCCTAACTCAAATATCGCGTTCGTTCTAGGCCTATCCTTCTTCTGCTGGTTTGAATTATCTAGTGTTTCATCCTGCTTATAATCAAACGTGACATTTGAGCTATCAGCAGCCTGTAAACTTCGTACTGAAGAGTAAAACTGTCTCAAGGAAGTCTTGAGCAGTGTATTTCTCTTTAGCATGACTCCGCTCATCCTTTGATTATAACAATGTAATTTCTCGAGCAGTCTCCTATAATGATCACCTTATGAGTTAATACTTATATATAGGGGACTTCGAGTAATATATAGTAACGAAGTAATAAGTCTATTATACGTATGTATTAACAAGGTTCATACTGAATGAATTTGCTATATTTACTTTATCTAACTGAATAACCAAACCCGAAATTATTATCCGCGATATTCCTTGCATTAAACCAAAATTCACTGTAAAAATGTTGACCGCTCTTTACGGTTCTGCCAGCAGACGAGCTGGATAACGAATGAATACCCTTCAATAATTTCAAAAAGAGAAAACCGAAACAAACCAAAAAATAAAAAATGAGATGGAAAATCATGTTACACGGCGCTATTTGTAATTGCCATTTAACAATCAGGAATATTATTACTGTCTGCAAACAAACAATTCTAAATAGTCAGAAGGGTACAAGTCAACCTCAATTGAAGTTGAGAATTGTTATAATTCACAAAGTAATAATAATTATTACTATCTTTATATTTATTTTTCTTGAGATATCAGTTTTACTCCGCGACTTAGCCGCCAAAGTCTTGAGCAAGGTATATGTTACTGTCGAACGCATCAAATCTTGTAACTAACACATAAGACCTGAAAAACATCAGATATTTATCTATTTGCAAAGGGAAGTATATGCCAATTCTATTTTCTTTGAGACAAAATACTTTGAGAATGTTATCATTCTAGTTCAACTGTCTATCATTAAAATAACTTAAAATGTGAAAATCAGAGACTCAATTTCCATATAAAATGGTCAATTTCCATATAAAAATATACAGAAATACACAACACAACAATATGGACGAATTATATCCGCCATCACGGGTTTCCCCATTTGACCTATACAGTATGGAAATATCCACACTGTTTTATAACAATGCTTTAGCTTTTACCCTTAAAATGGTTACATCGATGAACTTGACGGAAATAATTTTCCTATTATATAATTATTCCTTATTTGAGTTTGTTTTCATACTAGGAATACCAGCTGTCTATAATTTCGGCTACAATCAATTGATACATCCGATGTAGGCAACTTTAGCTAAATACAAGACGCTGTTAAATGATTCTTAAATATTTCGTTGAATCAAACAATTCAGAATCAATTTGCATTAGTTTCTTATCATTGGTGCAATACTATAATTCCAGATAGTCAAATATATCGGTCGACTAAATAAAGGCAAATGAAATGTTGTGATGTACTCCAGACACGTTTTATCTTTCTGTAAATACAATACTAAAGGTACACATATAATGATTCTCCTATGGTTACCATCAGTCGAAGATGACATACTCAGATGAGCAGAGTAGATGTGTTTCGATAATAATAGGGCAAGAACAACGAATTTCATTCGTACATGTTCACATTTGTAATATTTCTTCAGTAAAACGTAGTGATTACATCATTTCCTAACCAGGTAAACATGAGATTGTGGTAAATAGAAACATATGTATTGTTATAAGACAGAATACTTGATTACTGGAATCCAGAACTCATAATCATTCTTCTGAACGTAACACATTGTGTTACTACTTAATTGTGGATAATCTTGTTTTCTTATCGATGACTGATAGCATATTACGTGATAGAGACAATGCCCATTGTAATCGAAAAATTACCCGAATTGACAGTTTCATACTAAAACGACTCTATTTTGTTTTTTATCGGCTATTCAAATACGCATACCCAGAGCATTCAACACAAACAGAAAAGTGTGTACCAGGGATAAAACAACCGACGTCAACATTTGTTGAGTGAATTGCTCTAATTGATTGATCTTATATTTGAGGTTGATAATGTCAGAACAGCTATAAAGAGCTGTGTTCATTTATGTACTATTACACATACCTCAAGAATGCTTGTAGACACTCATCTGAGTGTGCTAACTTTACAAATTGCTCGAACTTCCATTAAGTTTAAACAATCAAAATGTCTTGAGTAGCTCACATATCTCATAGATACAGTCTTTGTTATTCTAGGCTACATTGACTGCTCAAGACGTTTATTTCTTAAAAAGATCAGAGTTCCAATACCGAGTTCTATGAACAATGATTATATTATATATAAAACTAAACGTCGATTGATTTTTCTTTGTGCGGTATTGTATTGATCTTAGAACTATTACTAGAGCCGGGTTTTAATTTACGACCTCAATTTCAATGAACATAACTATTCTGGAAACTTTTTCAGGTATTCAAGCCATATCTTACCGTAATATACGTCACTTTAACTTTTGCTTTATATATTCTTTAATTACATTAACATTCATAGCTGAATAAATCATAAATCTAACTAATCAAAACATAATATGTACTCTCAACAAAAAGGCCCTTGAGCTGCCCGGTAAGGACAGGCTCTAGTGAGAGCACAAGAAAAAGTTGTGCCCGCGAAAGAACAGAAAGTCCACATGCGCTCCCAAATCCCCAGAAAACACTGTAGAACTGGTAATAATAGTTTCTAAAATTTATTTAAGTTTCCCTTAAAGTAACTCCGCAGAAAGAATTTTTCAAACGAAATTAGATGCATCAACTGAAGTAGTCTGCCAACCCCACGTTAATATAAAACTCAACAAGTGAAAAGTGTGCAGTAAAGAATTTTCCACATTTGGAAAAGTACAAGCCATTCCCACAATTGGACGGTATTTCCACATCAGGTAAATTTCCTAATTCTGCAAAAACTCGAATTTTTTTCAAGTATCAATGTGTTTTATATTTAAATTAACAAGTTAATAATAGGTTGCCCTTTTAATTATGTACAATAAATTGCGGTGGTTTTTTTTATTTCTTTTAATTAGCATTTATTTTTAATCTCGGAGGATGAGTATTAAACAGATTTTGTCGTTGTTACGATGATTGACTAAATCGATATCGGGGAGATGAGGAGAGAAAATCATAATTATAGAACAATTAGACCATAATTGATTTCAATGGGGACAGTTTCTGAAGAATCGTGGCTTATTCTCCAAAAATGGTCCAATATTTGGCATATTGATCTACATTACCAATTTGGATCGATAACAAACATTCTGAGACACATCAGAAAAGAAATAAGTAAGTGAATTAATAGCAACTGAAATATTCGACGTTGTCGAGATATGTTATGAGCCTTTAAAAATGTATATACATGTACACATAAGTATATCGTTCTCGGATATAGAAATGATATTTCCTTCATGAAGTCTAGGTCCTGTAGATGATTGAAATGGCCACCTTATTGTAATATGTAAAAGTACCGATAACCTTGTATTGATCATCATCCCATAAGATTGTCTATTTTTAATTTATAGTTCGATTATAAGCCTGTTTATTATGTCTAACATCCCGGAACTATTAAAGGAATAAGAGGGGTACTTGCAGAATTCAATTTAATCAGCTTCATCATAGCCGATAATGACAAATACTCTAAAGATAGTTATATTACAGAGACAATCAAATATATGTCATTATAATATACTTGACGTTCTATATACTGGAATAATGCTAAAATGTCTTACCATTCCGGAATTCTAGTTTGAAATAAACCAATATTTACAATCTACCGATTTTCATCAGCTTGGTAATAAGAATACCAGCTGATAAGAATGTGGCATATCTAAATTTTAGTTCAAGAAATTAAAAATAGGAGGAAGCAAAAACTCCCCTAATAGACAACGTTTCAAAGCCATTATCACTCATAAAGTATCCAGTCATCATTTCTATAGTGTAACTTATAATAATATAGTTGAATTTTTTTGACTAAACGCAGTAATATATGCGATTTCCTTATTAAGAATGCCCTAAGGTGGAAAAAGCTGAAATATAGCTCCCTTAATATTTCTTTTTTCCTTGTTGTAAATCCATCTTGAAGGAAAATCTAAGAAGCCGAGGAAACAAGGCATCGCAAGAAATATAGTCAGGGTTTCAATTGACTGATAATATTAATATTATATACTATGGGTAACATCTTATATCCGAGCAACAACTGAATCAATACCTGCACGATTTTGAACGATTTATTGCTCACTAATTACTATTAGCTAACCTCTAACTGAGTAATACTGCTCAAACAAGTAAAGATAAGAGAAAGTGACAATATGCAAGATTGAATGGGTGATAGGTATTATTATTATTATTACACACAGTGACCAATTGTTCACAATCACTATATTTTTTGATACAAGCCATATGAAACCTAATCGTAATTTGACAAAACGGCAGCATAATCAATATTGTAATCATTACGACAACAACCTCTTTCTTTTTTATTATTATTATGAAAGAATGGTTGCCATTCCTCTAATTGTATAATAAAGCTGGATAGAGAAATTCGTCAAGTAATTTTTAATTATGGCGGTGATGGTTAGATCAAGGTGTGTAATTTCGAAATTAGAGGAAAGTACGTAACAGTGTTACAAGCGTACCAAAATTTATACTTCTTCATCTCTTGTTGATATTATATACGGGACAATCTTTCATCATCATTGAACAAAAATCTTGTTAAAGTTCTCCTTTGATTTTCTCTGACTAAATGACTTTCTCTTTTGCAAGCTAAATTTAAATAGAAGAAAAAAATGAAAAAATGAAAATATGAATGAAATATGAATACCAAACAGAGAAATTTCGTACAATATCCTCTGAGATGGTGACGGAGACAGCTAAAAATGTTATTCTCTCCTTTACTTATTGGGGGGCGAAAAGGAGAACCCAAATTAAAATTCTATTGTACGGTATTTTTGTCTATTTTTAATTATATTTTCCTATTTCAGATGCCTGCAACAAATTCTGAGAAAATCTATTATTAATGTACAACATGCCGTACGAAGAAAACTCTGCCCATTTTAATCTGAAAATTTTTAAAAATAAATTTCGTGGCGAGCTTGAAAGATATTGTCTACGATAATTTCTTGGTATAATAATGGAAAATTTGTTTTTCTGATTGCCCTTCCTTTTTATTTGTCATTCCTTAAATACGGTGGCAAACGGTCATTTGAGGAAGTAATTGATATTTTCCGCAATGAAATAAACGTACAAAAACAATTACCTTTTTTCTTGTACCATGAAAGTTCCGGAGAGGTGACATAAATTTTACCAAGCAAAATCTTTTTTTTTTAAATTTATTCCCACCGTCGAACAGATTTTTCTTTGAATTTGTGAGGGTTTCCTGTAGGCAGCGAGAAAAATATTTTCCTATTTGTATTAGGGCAAATTACGTATTGATTGAAAAAAGTTTTCTAAATTTTAATTTAACACAGCAATATAAATGCTGGAGAAACTATTGTAGAGAGATGTTTTGACAAGGGTTCCTGTGACAGAATAGGTTACATATACCCCGGTAACGTCGTTTCGCTAATATTGTTTTATCAATTCTCCCCATGACCCAGATGTTAGTTTGGGGTTCTCTGACTTTCAAGCACTTTAATTTTCAAATTGGGAATTGGATTCAAAGCAGAGAAAATAAGTGAATCGAGAACATTTACTGGGTAAATAAGATAATTAAGCTACCTTTTGTGATATTGTTTCTATTTATTGCGAATGAAAAGTGATGAGGGTTCCTTTTATAAATTCCATATTATAATTCTTGTACCGTATTTTTCATAGCCAAAAAAACTCCAATTTGATTCATAACAGTGTATGAACATAACACAGCGAAATGGTATATTATCTCTTCTTTTGGAATAAGGACTTCGTTTTTCTAAAATACGACTAACCCGGTATTATTTTTTTTTCTTTTTGTGAATTTTTTTTTACTGCTTTGGTACAAAGACAAAAAAAAAGATTATGCAAAGAGAAAATTTTCAACTTTAACCATACAGCGGGAGAGAGATCGTTCGAAAATTGTTTAATTCACTATCATTCATTATCTTGTTATTTAGTACGTATTATATTCAATTAGGCTGAGCTTTTCTTATTCCTGATTTTTTTCTTGTGCACACAGTTAGTTTCATTATTTTCCTGTAACTTACTGACATGCATACATAGTAAAGAAAATTATCGTTAGACCATTTCGATGTCGCTGCCTCTTCCACTAACTGAGTGTCTGCATTCCTTTTTTTTGTTAGGCTTTGATCGATAGTGCAATTAATATTAATGATATGGCCAATTATGCCAATTACTGTAAAGAGTGAAAAAACTCATTCAAGGAAATGAGAATTTCATTTATAAGTAAATGGTTAAATCAATATAAGTGATTGATCATTTATAATTGATGTCCTTTTAAAATTTATCTCTTACGTTATAAAATTATTTTAATTCATAAAATAGAATAAAATTGAATTAAATTATCATTATTACCATATAATATTAAGAAATTATATATTTCAGTTATTTTGGTTTAATAAGAATTTTATTTTCTGTGGAAGTGAATAAGGGCAGATTATACATTTGTCATTTGATCAAGGATCACAGTGTATAACTTCGATAACAATCCAATTTCATTAATTATTTTGTCTCTCTTTTTTCTGTATTAGGTTAGATTTTATTATATTCATTCATCATTAAGAAGTATCATATCTTCCTACAATTTCATTATTCATTCATTATTTTCAGCCTTTCATATTTGAATTAGATAATTTTTTTGTTAATATTAAACAAGCACAACAAAGTTATCAATTGAAAAGATCATATCTTCGTTAAAAACATAATATTTACGAAGTAAGAAACCCAACCTCTCATTTATGAATTTAAATCGTTTTCTACAGTTTCAAACTTTTATTCTTTTGTTAACATAAAAATATTTTATCAAAGGGAAGACTCATTTCCGTACTGCTTATTGAAATACCTACAAATTTCCTCTGAATTTATTTCATATACAAACCATTTTAGTCTACAAATTATTTTTGCATTTACCTATTTTATTTTTTTGCATTAAAGTAATCTTTTATTAACGAAAAAACAAATTACTTTTACTTTTTATCATATTTTGCATTTATTTTTATTTTATTATCATATATCAATAAAAAAATAAAAAAAAAAAAAACAACCCACAACAAAGAACAAAAAAGATCATCGTTGTTCCATTAGCATATCTACTAGAAAAATAATATTTTGAAGTAGTTAACCAATTACAAGAAGAAAATAAATAACTTTGCATTTTTAACTTTCTCTTTATTTTATTTTATTTTTTTCTTTGTAAAATCATACATCTAAAATTGACCACTACAATGTCTGTTAATAAATCTCAGTCGGTATCTCACCAAGACAATTTTGTCAATCTTTATGAAATGGCTAAAAGTAGAAGACAGACTTCATATATTAAATCAATGAATACAAATCTAGTTAAAAGAGAATTAATGAACCATCAAAGAACTATTAAAGAATACCATAGAGAACTTTCTAAACATTTATATAATTTAGAAAAGTCTAATGAACAATTTACTGAAATTAATCAAAGTGGTAAAAATTTATCTTGTTTTAAATCACAACCTTATATTAATTCAGATATGAGATATTTAATATTTGAATTTTTAATGTGTTGTCATTCAAGATTATCATTAACAACATCAACTTTATTTCAAACTTTTAATCTTGTTGATAGATATACATCAAAATATATTTTGAAAAATACCAACTATCAATTAGTCGCTTTAACTTGTCTATGGATAAGTGCAAAATTTTTTGATATTAAGAAAAATATTCCAAGTACTAGAATTTTAGAAAATTTATGTTGTATGCAATATACTTCAAAACAATTTATTGCCACAGAATTTCAAATTTTACAATCATTAAATTGGGAAATTAATAGTACACCAACTGCTGATTCCTTTATTGATATGATTTTATTCGAGAAAACATTAACATTAGTTGATAAAACATTAAATGTTAATGAAATCAAGATTTTATCAATTATGCTCTGTGAACTGTGTGAATTTAAACCTGAGATTGCTTACAAATTGTCTGCTTCTAAATTAGCTGAAACTACAACAACTATTGCATTAATGATTGAACAATTTTCAAAGAATAAACAATGGTACAAGATTCCAAAGCAACAAGAATCTCTTTTAGATATTGTATTTGATGGTAATGAAATTATTCCAGCAAGTTTTAAATTAAAATATGATGATAATAAATTAGCGAAATTCATTTCATTCATAAAGAGATTTAAAGAAGAAAAGATAATGAATGATTACATCACATCAATTATTGAAAATGGTGAAAGATTAAATTCAAGATCTAACAGCACAGTTTCAACTACTAGTTCAACTGAAAGTAAGAACACCGCATCTTCAAATAGCCATAATGGTACTTCATACAATCAATCTTCAAGAAATAGAAATACTCCTGATATTAACTCAAAAAGGAAGAATGGTACCGGTAGAGATGTTATTATGCCATTAACACCAACAACACCAATCTATTTGAAGAAAAGATATCATGAAGAAGTATCTGAAACGAATACTAATGATTTTAAACGAGTCTGTAAATGAAATAAAAAAAATAATGCAAATATATATATATATATATATATTTATCATTACATAATACACTTCCGTAGATACAACCTTAAGAAACATATAATTAAATACATGAAATTTACACAAATTTTATTCAAATGATTCACATCGACAAATTCAATTTTTTTAGAAATAATCTTTGGAAGAGAAAAAGAACAGAAATAAAATAAAACAAAACAATTTTTGAGTTATGAAATTAAGCGAAAAATATTATTAATAAATCATCATTTTGTACGAAATACTTAGGCGGCTATTTTTAGGGGGTACCCTTAATTTTTTGTTCACGCGTTCATTTTCTTGGAACCCTTAGTTAATCTTTCTTTTTTTTTTAACTTCTTTCGCTCCGTGAACTGTCAAGGACAAACACACGCCACAAGAATGAACATCTTTGTGGCAGAGTTAAAAGAAGAAAAAATTGTTGCAGAAAATTATTGGAGAAGGGAAAAAAAGAAAAGGAAAATGTGCCAAACACGGCACTCTACGAAAATCTCGAAAAATTATTTTTATATCAAGAGTTGGATTAACTCAGCCAGAGAATTGTCAACAATTCCGCGAAGAGCCACGGTATTCTGTTAGTGACTCTTCGCTTCTCATTGGTTCATCAATGTATTGCTGTAGGAGAATGAGTATTTTACACAGAAACACTGCTAACTGTTGCCTATTTGAGGCTTGTTGCACAGGAGATTCTTTTGAAGGAATTTTTTCTTTTGTTATTTCTTGTTGGTTTCTCTAGGTTTTCTCAACGGACTTCACAAATCTTGAAAATCCCACAAAATCTCGCTAGTGACATTTCTCCGACAGAACACTAGTAAATTTACTTCGTAACAAATTACCTAGCTCTGTGGCTTTTTATTGGTGCAGAATTATTTCGGGCAAACTATTCTTCTGAAAATCTACCGCACCAAATCTATTGTTACCAAATGCTACGTATTTTGTTTTATTAATTTGAAGCATTTTCATATTTTTCTCCAGGGTGATGCTGTTAATATTGTTTAACCTATCAATTCTGTACGAAAGGTTAGCAGGAAGCACGCTGCAGTTATTCTTAGGCTTTGTATTTCCCTCTGAAATGGACCGAGACTAGCATCTAATTCTTTTTTACACATCCTTCCCAATTGTTCTGCAGTTCTCTTAATTGAATATTGTCCCCGAAGTCAAGAAACATGCTCTTCCTTAATTGTCTAAAATTATTGATTCTTTTTGCTACAGCTTTCTTGCAATCAAGTTGTATCAGTTGACGGTTGTTCTTAATTTCGACGTACTTTTTGTCAGAGAAAGGGCATTTGAAGAGGAGATTGACTTCCTTCGGTCAATGAAATTTCTGACAAGGATTGGTTGCATTCTTTTTTTATTCCTCTTTCACCCACACGAGGAAGCAAAAAGCGTCAAATGAAAAAGAAAGGCTGCTTTAGGTGCAAAAAAAAACTTTTTTCATGAATGGTGAAAATTTTTCATATTTTTTTGTTAGAACCGACAGTGCACAGAGAGATGAAATTTTTGGCGCTTGTCTTCCGTTTTGTTAGTAGCACCTTCCAACAATTTGTCTCTTACCATGGACATATGCGATGGGGAGAAAGACTACGATGATTTTTCCTTATTTTTTTTCTTTCACACTGAAATCTTTGTGTTGGCATGTTTCATTAGGTAAGTTATCATATGAGACATATATAAAGAGTTGGTAATAATAGTTGTTTAACATTTCTTCTTTATTATTTTCCACACTACCAAGCTCAAAAATTTAGAAATTACAATAGATGATCCATACTATGATAACCTATCTGCTACAAACACGGAACATCTAGAATTATATTCTCCAAAGAACAAGAATATTTCGCTGACTACCCTATTATCTAGTTATAGCATACGAGATCTTTTTTAAGAGAATACATAATTATTTTTACATTACTAATTACTGCCAAATTGTGATGAACTTTTGATCAACGATGTTTGTGAACATATATTAGTGCCATATATATTTTACGATCTTTTATTATCATAGCGGATATATGTAGATCATAATCATAATCGCTGAACTCATGATTTACAAGAATTTCTTTTTCGCCACCGCGAACGATTTTCCGCCCAGAACAAATATTTGACTTCTTTTTGTGACGATGCGATGGATGTCCGGATGTTTGAAAAAAAGTTTTTTTTATTGCACTTTGAAAATTCATTTTTTGCCGAAAGGATATAATGAGACCTCACCGTACACTCGTCGCGTTGTAGTACCCACGCAAAAAATGCAATCAACCGAAATTTTTGAAAAATATTATTCTAATTTGCTTAACATACGAGAATTGATGCAATGTGCTAGAACCAAAATAGGATGGAGAGATCATGATTACTGTCACTTCATCGGCTTAGCTTAGTGTACGCTAGGCTGTTTGAATGTGAGATGGCCCTTTGTAAACTGTCAATTTTCCAAGTTACCCTTCTCTCCGGAAAATTAAAACCAAAATTTCTAAAGATTGGCTTGTTTGGATTAATTACTTTCACTTTTTAAGGTTATGAAAAGAACTGCCCCTCCTTGTATAATTATATCGTGATCCCTTTCTTAAATAGTAGCTTATAAATCACTAAGAAATATACTCTTTTTCACAAACTACGCTAACCTTTGTGTTAAGACAGAATTATCAGGACAGTTATTCAAACATAACCCTGATACCCAACTATTTTTTTTATTACTTAATTAGTACCGTTTGACATATAGACTGACAAGTTGCTATAACGTCCTATTTAAAACTTTACTAATTTTAAAAAACTATTTCGTTTGTTAAACTCCGTTTTTTTCTTTTTCTCACTTATCTCCCTTAAAGGGTACAACTGAAAAAAAAAAACAGCGGCGATATAGAAGTTCATCATTAAAGGAAAAGAATAAAGTGTCAGTAATTCATTTTACATTTTAATTTAAAGGAAACCAGTGCGTTACATCTAATATCTTTTCTAATTTTATTTATTTACTGATATCTGTTATCCTTGTATTTGAATAAAGGTGCTGTGTCAGAATAAAACAACGAATATTTTACTATTTATACTTTAAAAGAAGAATAAATCTATAATTTATTATCTTCTCATTTTGAAAACGAAAAGATATTGAAAGTTATATTTTTTTTACCTTTTAAGATTGAGGATATTTTAATTAATTTTCCCCAAATAAAGAATCAATATTAATCTTACAACAATAAACCGGAGTTTAGTCGAAAGGTAATTTTTATTACTATCCTATTTAATTAGACTCTCCTATTATTTTATAACTCAAGTTTTGCTATATTAATATTGTTTTCTTTTTGCAATTATGGCTTTAACTAATTCAAGGCCATTGCAAATTCCAACTATGGAAAACGAGATGTTACATAATAGTACTTCTCCAATCTTTCAATTAGGTTCTTTGAATTTGAATTCTAATTCAAGAAACCTAGCCGCCAACAATAATATTGTTGCTTCATTCCCAGGTTCTGAAACAGTTGATTTACTAGATATTAACCCTGTGTTGAACCCAAATTCAAATGTTTCACTAACTACTCCAAAGAAATCCAGCAGTGTTGTTTCCTTGAATTCTACACAATCTAGTAGTGGTAAATCATCTAATGGTAATAATACTAAGCCTAAGAAGGATAGTGTTTCTGCAGCCAAAAAGGATAACCCGTTAATGGAAGTCTCTAAGTTGATTCCCGTCACAGGGGAACGTCCAGTCCCAGAAGATAGAACTGCACCTTTAAATGACGATGTTTTATTTGCGGTGTTCGTGATTTTATGTGAAAGTGATGTCGAACAAAATGGTTTAACTGTTAAACAGTTGTGTGATTTCCTTTTGGCTAAACATCCAGAGATGTCTAATTTATCTACAAAATTGTCAAATTTGATCTCTGCAAAATTAAATGCTTACGTCAAAAAGGTAGAGAAAGGTGAAAAGACAATGAAATATGCTATATCTAGAGAATGGTCTAACTCTTCTCCAAGAAGAATGTTATATGTATATAGAGGTATCCTTGCACCAGATTACAAAGAACATGCCAAGAAAGTTACCGATCAGTTGAAGCAACAAATCGCTGCCGAGGCTGCCGAAGCTGGTCAAGTGAGCTCCAACTCATCTGCGCAATTACCTTTTATGACACCATCAGATTCGTCTTCAACTAAAAATAACAAAAACAAATCTGCAACCGCAAACGCAGCTACCTTACAACCTGAACCATCGTTCTTTGATGGTAATTCTCAGACCGTTGCATCCAATGGTCTACAAACAATGGATAATTTGATAAATCAGAAAAATATCAGTATGTCCTCAATTAACACAGGGTTTTCTTTAAGTCCTGGTTTTAACATTCCATATTCTTCATCCCCTGTGTCTGTAACACTAAATCAAAATACACCAAATAAATCTGCCGATAAAGGTAGTAGTGAGAACAATAACAATAAAACCAATACCAAGAAAAAAAATACTAAACAAAAAACTAATGACCTTATGACAAAACAAAAAACAGACACTAATGATTCGAAGAAAAGGAGTAATGAAAATATGAAGGGTGACAGTAGCAATTCTACAATTTCTAACAATAGAAATATGACAACCCCACAAAACAAGAAACAAAAATTGAATACTACTAGTAATATCTTCAATGGTTCTGGTTCTAATTCTGCCACTATAACTCCAACTTTATTGGATGGTAGCGCTGCTTCTTCTGCCATAGGTGTTCCTATTCCATCTACTAAGACATCATCTACTTATGTAACAGCTGTTGCAGCTACACCAAGAATCTCAAAATTATTACCAAAATCAGGCTCAAGGTCAAATATTTCTAACCACATTCTGCATAAAAGTAGTAATAGTTTAGTTTCAATGTTCCATCAATCTCCTTCAACACCAAAGACAGATTCTGATGGTGGCTCCGATGATAATTTATCCGACGATAACGCCTGGTTAAAGATTGTCAGAGAAGGTTTCCTAACTAAAGATATCCAATCTCCGGAATCCATAAGTTTAGAAGAACTTGATAGTATTATCTAGGATGAATCATCATTGATTTTTATGGATATTTACAAACAACACTAAATAAATTGCGAAATTACTACTTTCCTCATACATACATATTTTATACATCATTACCAATACAATAACCCAAATTCTGCTTCATTAAAAATTAATGGTTAATTATAATTATATAATATTCTTGTTGAGATAAAAGTCTGACTCTTCCCCTTTGCAGTTGCTGTGTTCGGCTGCAGTGACACCTCAGATATCGGCTCCGAATCTAACAGCAGAATCAGATCACTACTACAGAATTTTTCACTCATCGCGAAACTGGATGAAACAAATTGAACAAGGACAATTTCTAACGAAGAGTAGTCATGAGGGAAAGTCTCTCGGTCAAGAGATAAAACCTGATAAAGAATGTTTACTATATGTATATTCGTCACATTTATCGTTAGTGTTGTATATAGAACAGAACAAATATTTGTTTAGCCCATTCATGTCAATAGTTATTTATTAAGGGTACACAACGAATAAGTTATACAAGGAACTATGAAGTTATTAATGTTGAGAAGGTATATGAGTAGTATCTCTTCGATGCCTAGAGTGAAGGATTTTGTCGACTTATGTATTGTAGGTGGTGGACCAGCAGGGTTGACTGCAGCCATAAAGTTCAAACAACTGGATAAAGAGAATAAATATCGTGTAGTCGTATTAGAAAAAGCTGGTGATTTGGGTTCGCATACTTTATCTGGTATGATTTTAGAGCCTCGTTCCATGTTGGAATTATTCCCAAATTTCAAAGAAGAGTGTCTTGCTAACAAGAAGGATAATGGTGTCATGTTAGATCCCGTCACAAATGACCAATTTAAATTACTTACAGCTTCTGCATCCATTCCATTGCCATTGACTCCAGGCTTAACTAATAAAGGGAAGAACTACGTTGGTTCCTTAAGTACTGTAGTTAGATGGCTTGGTGAGAAAGCTGAGGAACTAGGTGTAGAGTTGTATACAGGTGTTAGTGTATCTGATATCATTTACAATAAGGATAAGACAGGTATTATCGGTGTTGCAACAAAAGATTTAGGGATAGACAAGAATGGTAAACCTAAGGATTCCTTCGAAAGAGGGTTAGAATTTCATTCAAAACAAATTGTTCTTGCTGAAGGCTGTCACGGTTCCATAACCAAACAGATTATTAACAAATTTAATTTAAGAGAAGGAAGAAACAATCAATCATATGGTTTAGGTCTTAAGGAAGTTTGGGAAGTGAAACCTGAAAATTTTAATAAAGGTATGGTCGCACATACAATGGGTTATCCGTTAAGCAAAGATTTGTATGGTGGTGGTTTCCAATATCATTTTGGTGATAATTTAGTCTCTGTTGGTCTTGTTGTGGGTCTTGATTATGAGGACCCCTCTGTTTCTCCATATCAAGAATTTCAAAAATTAAAGCATCATCCTTTCTATTCAGAAGTACTAAAAGGTGGGAAATGTATTGCATATGGTGCTCGTGCATTAAATGAAGGTGGTTTACAAGCAATTCCAAAATTAAATTTCCCTGGTGGTGTAATTATTGGTGCTTCAGCGGGTTTTATGAATGTACCAAAGATTAAGGGAACACATACTGCGATGAAAAGTGCTATGCTGGCTGCGGAAAGTTGTTATGATGAGATCAGTAAGCTTCCAGCTTTTGAATCTCTAGTGGAGGAGAAAGGTGAAGATAATATAGATATATCTGAGGAACCATTGTTAAATATTGAATCATACGAAAGGGCCTTGAT
This sequence comes from Maudiozyma turicensis, assembly GCA_003708545.1. Taxonomy (NCBI): domain Eukaryota; kingdom Fungi; phylum Ascomycota; class Saccharomycetes; order Saccharomycetales; family Saccharomycetaceae; genus Maudiozyma; species Maudiozyma turicensis. Next base: position 155,146 of record PPOO01000947.1, read on the forward strand.
GAAATCATGGGTTTATGATGAATTGTATCAAGTACGTAATATTCGTCCTTCTTTCAACACAAAAGCGGGACTATTTGGTGGTATGATGTATTCTGGTATGGACGCCTTGTTACTGAAAGGTAAAGCTCCATGGACATTTAGTTTTGGTAAAAGTGATGCTACTGCTACGAAACCTGCTAGTAATTTTAAACCTAGAAGTTATCCTAAACCAGATGGTGTGTTATCGTTTGATATCTTAACGTCTGTGTCAAGAACAGGTACTTACCACGATGATAATGAACAATGTCATTTGCGTATTGGTAAGGATCAGAACTTGAAAGAATTTACACAGGAGACATACCCTGTCTATAAAGGAGTTGAACAAAAATTCTGTCCTGCAGGTGTTTACGAATTTGTTAAAGATGAAACATCTAAATATGGTGTTAAATTCAAGATAAATTCACAAAATTGTATCCATTGTAAAACCTGTGATATTAAATCGCCAACACAACAAATTAATTGGACTGTCCCTGAAGGTGGTGACGGTCCAAAGTATACTATCACTTAATATGGGGAGCATACACTCTATCGAGGCTTGCTAATCTACCATAATATTTATTTCATGCTTAATTACTTATTTATTATATTACATAGAAACAATAATGTTTATATTTTCAAATATATATTGTAACGTTTTTTGATTTTCTGTATAAAATGTTTTATAAACATCATTCTTTTTTGGCACCATTTGCCTTTTTAAAGAAAGTTCTTTGTGTCTTGTACATTATCTTATCTAAGATTGTACCAACAGCAAGGATACCACCTATACTTGTGACACAATTCAATAAGAAACCAGACCATGAAATTGCATGTTGTTCTCTATTGATAACTTTTAATGGGGACATATCTAACATGATGAATAAACCTGGCATACCACCTCTTTGATATTTAATATTTGGGTCATCATAAGCTTTACCACCATTAGTTGGTTTTTCTTGAAATTTAGTTGAAAATTGTGCTGTTTCGACAATGATCCCATCCATGTATTCATATCTTGTTGGTACAATCTTTGTATAATATGTGAATACATGAGAATGTGTATCATGATGTCTTAGAACTTGTTTCCCATCCAATGGATTAGTTTCTAATTTCAAACTTCTTAGACTTTCTTGTTTGTTTTGAACAGGTTTACCGAAACTTAAATGATTAATTATATGATCGAAATTTAATTGTGTTTGAAAATCGTAATAATGAGTATCATGATAATGACCATTTTTATTTTGGAACCCCTCACCTGGAACGAAATGGATATTCCCACTGATTCTGTTTAATATGGTAGTACCTTTAACACGACAACCTTCATTGATATGTTTCTTAATTTTATCAAGGTACCCTTCACGTTCACATTGCTCAATAGATTTCCCATCGAAAATGGTCCAACCCTTTCTGTAATAAGCTTGTCTAACGTCTTCACAAGTTTGACAACATACACGATCCTGTAGAGTCTTCCCTTCATCGTCGTTATGACTTTGATCCAATGCATCGTAACAAGAACCGCAATAATTTTCATCTTCTACTGGATATTGTTGTAATTGATCCTTTAATTTATAATCCATTTTCTCAAGTTCATTACCTGTTTGATCCAATCTGATCTTGATGAACCCATTTTCTGAGATCATTTCATCATCATATTGAAGATAACCTGAATCATCAATGATATCGAAATTTAAGATATCACAAGAAATATGTGGGAAACTTATATCCAGATTCAATTCCAATTTACCATTTCTTTCACGATCCATTACCAGGGTGGGTCTCGTGACGATAGTATTGAATTGAAACCATTCATTAATGATCAGAATTGCTGTTATTACAAAACAACTCAATGTAATCAATGCACCTGTCTTAGTTCTAATTCTAACATCTTCTTCTGCCCTTGAGAATGCGTCAACGGACAACAAAGTCGATTTCTTCACCAACATCTTTCGGGGATAGTATGCTCCGTATTATACTGATAATAAGTGTCTAATATAACGGGATCTCTATGTATCTATTACTTTTCATTTGTATATAGTTGTGAATATGACTACGTAAGCACTCTTAAATCTCTTTCCTTTTTGTTTTTTGCCAGTTCTGGATTTTCTTTTTTTCGTATTACGTGGCGAAGGAAGAAATATATATATATATAAATATACTGTTGTGAATAATGAATAATGCAAAATTTATATAAGTATAAGTTGTGTTTTCAATTGAGTATGAAAACTAACCCATGAATTTCTGTTCTGTAATGAATCTAACTAGAACATGAGAACTTGATTGTAATAACGGATGACCAGCGATCCCTTGTAACCATTTATTTAAACCTTTTCTTCTTTCCTCGATCAAATCATCACTGAATCTGTTCCCTAGGATAATCTTCCCTGGTAAACTAGGCACCATTACTGGTGGATGATTCGCGAGTGCGATTTCTTTGATAAGGCATTTTTTAAAGAATTCAAAATCGGAATATCTTCTACGTGTCTTGATTACTGATTGATGAGTACCAAAGGATGGTAAATTGGTTCGACATACAATCTCGTAGTCTGTAAACATCTCTGAAGAACTAGTTGTTGACATTCTATGTGTTCTGGGATTGATGACTTCAATCTCGAGGAAATTCTCTGGTTCTGCATACATCTCCGTGGGTTGTTGCCTTCTATGTTTATTTGGTAGCATTGCATTCTCTGCTGCACCGAAGGATTGGAACTGTTTCATTAGTTTGAAGTGTATATATAAATTGTCTTATCTCGATAGGGAGACGGACAGTATGAATAAGTTATGATAGATGGATAGATAGATATCCTTTATTAATCTGTGAGAAGTATGTCTCCCTTATATACAAAAATGTATATTTGTATGGAACGATGAAGCGAGAGGGAAAAGAGATGTATTTAACGTACAAAGTGAAATTTTCAAGGTTGATAAACAAGAGATATGAAGGGAGAGTAAGGTTACAAAACAGATAATCTACTGGTGAGGAGTAGTAATAAGTGTAAACATATATAGACATCGCTAATTATGGAAGAGAGTAATAGAGAACAGTTAGAACAAATAAATCAAATGGGTCATGCTAATGAACCCTCCTCTGGTGATTCTCCACAACAGGCAAATAATAATAGTAATAATATCGGTGATATTGAAGATTCTAATGGTATCGGAGAGGATGAAATGAATGAAGAGTTTGATGTGTTTAGGAATGTTGGACAAGGGTTAACTGGGCATTATAGGGAGATAATGATACAATATTGGCAAGAATTGATTAATGAAATTGAACAAACTAATGATCCGGGATCAGAATTTAAGGATGATTTTAAATCTCATTCCTTACCATTTGCAAGAATAAGGAAAGTGATGAAGACGGATGAAGAGGTTCGAATGATCAGTGCAGAGGCACCAATAATATTTGCTAAAGCTTGTGAAATTTTCATTACAGAATTAACAATGCGTGCATGGTGTATATCTGAAAAGAATAAAAGGAGAACTCTACAAAAAGCTGATATAGCGGAAGCTTTGAAACAAAGTGATATGTTTGATTTCTTGATTGATATTGTACCAAGAGTCCCTACAAGTAATAATGATAGTACCCCTGGTACTGCCAATGGAACTACCAATGGAACTACCGCTGTAACTACCGCCGGAACTACTGGTGGTTCCACCAGTAGTTCCAGGGCTGATACCACAGAACCGAAATAAGGAAATATATGTATTTGATCTGCAACTGATAGACGAAAGGAGCAGACTAAAGAAAGTACAGGAGGTACTAAACAAGAAATGTGTTGCTGCTAATACTGGATTACCCTATATGGCAGTAAGAGACCGAGATCCAATAACACGTAACCCACACATACGCACACACACAACAACATCGAATACCGACCTGATACGTACATACAATTAATATATTCATTACAACAGTATAACTAACTACGATACGTAATATACTTACATGTAAATAACGGCAAAACATGAGGCACAAGTGCAATAAACCAATATGAGACGGAAACGGAAGCGGAGACGGAGGAAAAGAGGCAACCACAGCCGGTCCGTACACAGTGACAACGGCGCGGAAAACAGCCAACTGCTGCCGTGCAAAGCGACAATCCGTGGGCCGGACAGAAAGCGAGAAGAGGAAGCAGAAAAAGCAACAAAACCTTTTTTCCGCTTTCGATCAGCAGTGCGCGCCGTTGTGCGCGCAGTTGTTACGCCCGCCCGTCCGCCGAACTTCACAAAAATTTCCATTGTTCGCCGCTTCCATACAATCACAACTATAATGACAATATTATATCGTGGCCACCGGTTCTGTTCTTCAAATTGTTCAGCTATGTGTGAAGAAATTTTGGTAAATTTTTTCGTTGTTGTTGTTGTTGTTGTTTTCTTCTTCCATTAACATCACATCATCTTATTTTGAAATATAAAAGAGAAATGTTATGTATGATATACATGTGTAGGTGTATGTGTTGTTATAGTAAGTGATACCTGTATATATTTTATTTTATTTTATTTTATTTTGATTCTTATTCTATTCTATTTCGGTTTATAAGGATTCAATCTTTTAAAGGCTCTGTACACTTATTATACATTTGGGTTACTGCTAAATCTAGAGAACTGGGTTCTAAGATAAACATATAGATATAGACATATTTAAGCAGTATACTAGATAAAGAGATACAGATAGATAGATAACAACCTTATAAAAGAGTGGAATCGGTATTATTTATTATAGACACAACAACATAGATATAGATATATATTCACTTATATTCCTATTTGATTTTTGTTTTTTGGTCTATCTCTATATTTAACACTCTACATTATGGGAACTTATGAAGATTTTAATTCACCGTATGGTGTCTCTAGATCTATTCATCCAGGTGCGGTATTGTTATCCCCTCAATTATCTTCTACTTCTACACCTGCTGGCACAATAACTAATAATAATAACAGTACTAGTGGTACTACCACTAATATTAATAATTTATCAAATGCTTTCAATAATATGAATATTATGAATAATAATAATACTGCTACTACTACTACTAGTACTACTACTCACACAGATGTTTCAAATATTAGTAATACTTTGATAGATGATACTAATAACAACAACAATTATAATTATAACAATGATAATCACAATATAAACATTCACAATAACAACAATGATATTAATAATAATAACATGATGACAGCTGGATCTGTCTCTAATAATAATAATACTAATAATAAAAACAACGGTTTGATTAATTTAACTCAAGATATCAATAATATTTGTAAATGGTTAACTAATATGTCAAGTGCTCAACAAAATATGGTAATGGATAATATTATTTCTACTTTAAAAGATGACGTGTTACAATATACTAAATTAAAATTAGATAGTTTAACTAATTCAGGGTATTTATCATCTCCACCTCAACCTCCAATTATTACATCTCCTTTATCTGTACCTTTATTAAATGAATTAAATAATGGATTGACAAATACGAATAATGCAAATAATAATAACAACAACAATCTACCTCCTCCTTCTTCTTCTTCAAATTCAACTAATATGAATTCCATATTAAGTAATGAACATACTACAACAAGTACCACTAATAATAATATTAACAAAGAATCTATTTATCATCCGTGGTCTCCTCAACCTATATTAGAACAGCAACAAGCTAGACTGTTACAACAAAGACCAAAATCTGCAGATCCAACAAATTATCAATTTCAACAAAATAATGATATTGGTATGATATCTACATTGTCTCAACAAACTTTAAGAAATGAAAATCTTTCAGGTCGTCATTTAAACATTCATAATAATTCAAATTATACAAACAATAGCAACAATTCAAACTATTCAAACAACAATAACACCACCTCATATAATACAAACAACAACACCAGTACTTCGCCAAATCAATATCAACATAACGTCTCTTACAACAGATCATTAAACAATCGTAAAATTTATTCTGATCCACAATATCAACAACCATATAGTTATCAAAGTACAGGTTTACATTCATATAATAATTTTTATTCTTTTACAAAAGCTCATCAAAATAAACATAGACATACAGATGATAATAACAATTTACAACAACAACATCAACAACAACAACATCAACAACAACAGAAGTCTCCGGCCAACACATCGATGAATCCAAAAAATTTAACTGATCCAAATTTATTATTAGATATACCAATGTGGTTGAAATCCCTAAGATTACATAAATATTCAGCAATTTTAAAAGATTATTATTGGGAAGATTTGATTGAATTAGATGATGATTTCTTAAACAAGAAAGGTGTAGTAGCATTAGGTGCAAGAAGAAAATTATTAAAAGCTTTCACAATTGTTAAAGATTTGAAAAATAAAGGAGAAATTGATCAAAAAGCATTCAATTCAGATAAATTAAGTCATTGAAGCACATACACACACACATATATATATTTATATATTATATTATTTACTTTTTTTTAAAAAAAATATATATATATCCTCGTTATATTCGATATTTTCCTTCTTGATAATCAATTACCCACATCTTTATTCTCAATCTTTTCATTCCAATATTTCTTATTTTCAATAATTGTATCAATTAAAAATTTTAATTCAGGGAAAATTTCACATAATTTTTCAAAAAATTCAAATGCAAATGTATCAATGAAAAAAATTTGTCCTTTTGGTATCATTGGATATTCTTTAATTAATGAATCAACATTGAATTTAGATTCATTCAAAATATCATATATTTTAATCTCTGTATCCATATCAATATTATCAGATTTAATTAAATGTTCTTTATTTGGATACTTCGATAATAAATCAAAACAATTAATATCATCATTAGAATTCTTCTCATCCTCGTAAAATTTCTGTAAAATTGAACAATCTCCAAATTCAAGTGTAATTAATAATGCCCATTTAGCACTAATTGTTAACGGTCTTGTTACGTTAGAAATATCGGCTGCTTTAATAATAATACAAATCAATTCAATTAATGTAAATTGTTTACGATTCTCTCTTTCAGAAAGTAATTTAATATAATTCGAATGAAGACTCATATCTGTAGCTAATATCCCTTTCTCAATAATACTTTCAGATCCATTATTCCCGTTATTGCTATTTTGTGTAACTATTGAATTTATCTTGCTCCAATGGATACCAAGAATATGATTGAAGATATTATAATGAAAAGATTCTAAAATTGAGGGATTGCAAGTTAATTCATTTTGAGAATTTCGAAATAATGAATTATTGGTACCAGGATGACCAATATCATGACCTGTAGCAGCTAAAGCTAATAATAATTTTGTTCGTTTATCATCGGGACAAATATATTCACAAATTTGCCAACACGCTTGCATAACATCAATACAATGTCTAAAATTATGAAATTTGTTAATTTGATGATATGATAACTCTATAGTAATCAATAATAAATATAATTTATTATCAGTAATTAAAATATTAGCCTCTCTGGATAATTTCCTAATTAAATAAAATCCACATTGAATCAATTCAACTGTAGTTAAATTTAATGCTGAAAAATCCCAATTCGATAACAATGCAATATATTTTATCTCTTCTTTAATCTTATTGTCATGTAATTGAATCAATTTCTCAAAATCAATATTTCTAATTATCCTTGGTATAGGTTCATAACCATTTTTCGATTGTTCATTATTATATGTATTGAATTGACGCATCATGGAATAAATATTCGAAGAACATGTCCTCTCTGAATGATTCATCCAGTGATTCATCTTTAGGACACGATTTCTAGTAATTTGTAAATCATTATCAATATCATTTAACGTAATAATAATTTCTTCATCTGTTAGTTTGGTACCCATATCTAAAAATGCAACATTTAAAGTAGTGAAAAATTGTCTAAATAATTTATTCAATTGCCGTATTGACATCTGTGGTACAAGTTTATCTGAATCATATATGATTAATGCAATACCTGTTTCATAATTATAATTGTTAGGTAATGGTAATAATCTATCCGAGTAAATTTTTAATAGCAAAGAATCTAAATCACTTAAGACTAATCTTCTTTCGAAGATTGAATTACATGATGATTTGTTTAAAATAGTTAAAAATTTAGTAAAATCCTCATTCAAACTGGTCTCCGATGTAATACCTGTAATCTCTGGATTACCAATTAAAAATAAAGTTGACATGTCGTTATATTGAATAGTATACTTTTTTGGTTTGACGAGTTTTGTAAAAGAAATGCTTTAGAATATGCAGAAAATAATAATATTAATAATAATGCTAATGGATTTTATACTTCTTTTTATAAAAGGAAGAAAAAAAAATTTTCTTGGAAAGATTTGCAAAGAATGAAAGAAAGAAAAAAAAAAGGTTAGGCCCTTATGTTATTCAATTGCTTTGGTTATCTTAATCTATATCAATTGAAAGAAAGGAAAAAACTATTAGTGATTTGTGTTTTGTTTATGTATAAAAAGTAATAAGAGATTACTTAAAGGAACACAATTAATCAAGAAGTTCCTTAAAAAGAAAGATTTGTTATATTAAATAAAATAAAAGAAAGAAAATGAAAAGAGAAGTATCGAATTAGTAACGAAATTTCCACTATGTAAATGCAGCTAATTAGGTTCGTCTGGCCCCTCAAGAACTAAATCTGAGCGTACACACAGCCAAAAGTGAGACTATCTATGATTAGAAGGATTGGACTACTTCAAAAGAATACTTTCATTTAAATTCAACTTCACTTCTACTGAGTTGAAGGGATTGTGTGTTCAACAGCATTCTACATTGCATTTGAACTCAATTCAATCAACTCTTGATCCTTGTTAATTGACTATTATTGCTGTGGTTTCCCTATCGTCATGGACACAATTATCGTTATTGTGATTGTCTCTTTCTTTCTTTTTTGCTTAAATAAATGGCTACGATTACTATGGTGGATAAAGAGCCAAGTCAGAATATTCTTTTTTTGTGTAACTTGCAGAGAATGAACCGTAGAAGAGAAGGGTACGATCGAATTTTTGTAATGTGCTTAGAAAGCTCCGTTGCCATGTGTATTCCCACACAGAAACAAGTGCACAAACCGCAGAAGCAGTTTTATATTTTTGCTGCGTAATAGCTTAAAGGAAAATTGCTTTTTTTTTTCTTGAAAAATAATTGCTTTTTGTTTAACAAAGCAGTTTTTAAATGGTCTACGGTAGTTGCTGTAGAAA
>PPOO01000947.1:164393-211052 GCA_003708545.1 Maudiozyma turicensis
TGTAGAAATGTCGCTTTGAGACCCGACAGGGTGTTCATGCCGTGCAGGATGTTCAGTGTATCTGGTTAAAAAGTCAGAAAAAAGGTGGGGTGGCCCTCGTTTCTTCTTTTGCTCTTTTCCTGTTTCATCTTTCCCTTTCAGGAAGCTCCCGTGATTGCTTTTTTCATATCACTTTATACGGATCACGTGAGCATCCCACGTTTTTGGTGGTTGGTTCATTGACGTGGGGGAAGGAGGACCAAATAAATTTTATAGAGAACACACACACAAATAGGATTTAAATCATTTTAAATTTCTGGGCTTCGGGAAAGTGTGGGTGTGCCACGCTTGTTCCTGGCGTAGGGAAGCAGAATGGCTATTTTGATTCAACAAGGAATATTCGTAACATCATTCCACATATTGACTAAGGGAAGCTGTAGGTAAACGAAACTAACTTACAAGATAATTTCATAACCCGAGAATGCAGGGGATGGAGCAGTTGCAATGTTACGATTAAAGCAGCTTGGTTTCTTTTTTTTCTCTCTTTTAAATCTTCCTGCTTCATTGCATCAAACGCTATGGATTTAACGTCAGATCATATGATTTTGTTGAAAGTGTCACAATTCTATTGAATACTATCAAAAAAAAATCCCCTATTGACGAAAAACCAAATTGAACAATTCATATTTTGTTGTTTTTTGTTAATTATTATCTATTATATATACATATACAGTTTTATATCAATTATTCTGTGACCTTTTCAGAAGTTTCAGATACAATTTCTTCTTTAAATTCTTCAACAACAGCGTAGTCTTCTTCAGCGTCAGTTGGTAAAATATCGAATGTCTTGCAACCAAATTGTTCTTCAGTCTTAGCACAGGATTCGGTTCTATATTTAGTCCATTCACTTAACATAGAACGTTGTTTCAAGATCAAATCTCTAACTGCAGTATCAGCAGCCATATGATCTTGTTCACTAAATTGAGCAGACCATTCCTTCAAATTCTTTCTAACCTTCTTCTTTTCAGCATTGGATAATTTGGATTCTAGTCTTGGTCTCCAAATGAAATTTCTGAAATTTGGAACATCTTCCTCTCTAATTAAAGTACCAGCAACATCATAAATCTTGAAACCGTTGTCAACTTTATGTTTTAATGCACTAGACCAACCACAAGCAAAACGACCAGATGGATCCCAAGTTAGATCAGTGAAGTTAGCATTGGTAATATCAGATAGTTCCTTGATGGATGCATCAACATCGTCAGCATCATTCATATTCTTTTCACCTACATAATCCATATCGTAGAATACCAATTCACATTTACGCATGTTTGGTTTAATGATGGAACCAACAATAACAAATCTACCGGCCGGTGACCAAGAAACTGTATTGAAGAATTTGTCAGTCAATTTAGCAGCAATCTTCCATTTACTAACAGAGTTACCATTCCTGTTGTTCTTAGCATCCTTCTTTTCTGGAGCGAAAAAGGAAACAATGTTTCTTGGGATAGATGGATTACCATCGTCAGTTTCATCATCAATGGCGATCGTAATGAATCTATTACCATTCTTTTCCCATTCAACTTCAAAGACACGTTCTTTGAATTCAATCTTTTCGACAGGAATATCCTTTTCGGTCAAACGACAGATATCTAAATTAGAAAACTTGGTCTTACCAGATTTAGTGTGTCTAGTAACATTGAATGCCAAATATTCTGACTTGTTTTGCCAGTGGAAGGTAACATCTGAGACCTGAACAAAATTAACAGTCTTCAAGATTCTACCACGTGGAACTTCGACAACACTAGCTTTACAAGACATGTTGTTAGTTTCTGGAGTCCAATAAGCTAATAAGACAGATGGTTCATCACCCTTTCTGAATGGAGCAACTTCAACACCAGTTGGAGCAAAAGAGAAATCTCTAATACCAGCAACCTTCAACCCTTTAGAGGCTAAAGCTTGGAAATTTTGGGAAGCATCATGAACGACTAAGTTATCACCAACCATACGAGCACAATATTTGTCATTGAATGACCATCTAACTAATGGCCAAGTGGTGTTTGGACCCTTAACAAATGGGAAAGAAGCACATAATAAACCAGAAGCAATATCCCAGATACAAATTTGATGACCTTCATTCTTCAAAGTGAATGGAGATTCTGGATCTTCAGTTAAAACAATTGGATCAGCTGAGAAAGTAACTAAAAACTTTTCATTTGGAGAGACAGAAGAAGTTCTGACATTTGGATGGTAGAACCTTCTTAGACAATCAAAATTAGCACCACCCCAAGCAGTAACACCTTGAGGATGGTAAGAAAATAAGTAACTACCCCTTGGAGAAAATCTAACGTAATTAGTAGACCAGTTCTTTCTGGATTCAACAACAGAGTTTTCGATCTTGTCCTCAAATCTAGTATTCCAGAAAACAGTAGTATCGTTATCGTTTTGAACAACGAATTGATCTCTGTTTTCTTCATCTAGTAACCAAGAAGTAATAGAACCAGAGGAGACAAATTCTGGTAATTCAGGTTCCTTGAATTCAGCGTCGAAGGAATCAGAGTTGTATCTTTCAACGTCCTTCATAGTGTAAAGGAAAAGACGATGTTTCAAATCCAATCTCTTACCGTGATAAGCCTTGATGATCTTCTTACCATCTTCTGGGGAAGCACATTCGACAAATAAGAAACCCTTGGATTTTTTAGTAGCTTCATCAATTGGGAATTCCATGTTAACAACCTTACCTGCTTTGGAGAATAGACCAGTTAACGCTTTTTGTAAAACTGGGACCTTGGAGGCTGGGATAACTGGAGCACCAGTAACAACAATGTATTGATCGAAGGAGAATTCATCCTCTAATTGGTATTCTTTCTCTAAATCGGAGAAATCGATATCATCGACAGGAATATCTTCTAATTTGATATCTTCAAATTGAGTATCGGCCATTCTTATGTTTAGTAGTATTGGTACTTTTTCTGAACTTGAGAACACATATATAACAAAAACAACACCTTATCCTAAATGATCTTGTTATTATGGTACTGAAATATATATTTACATGTCGATTCCAGCGATGGACAACGATGGACAGTACGCATTATTTGGTGTCCGCCAGTGAAAAAAAAATTTTCAGAAAAAAAAAACGTGTTTCGGGGTAACCGTTTTGTTTACATGAAATATATATATGTTTGGAAACATCACAAAACGAATCATCTAATCTACAGGCTTGAGATATTGTGTTCAAGTCTATCGATGTACTGACAACACCAGGACATTATAACGTCTTGTAAATGCGTCTATCTAGCAACCTCTCTCCTCCCTCTATCTTGTTTCTTATTATTTATGTTGATTAAAATGTGAATCTAATATACGTACGTACTGTTAAATATTTGCAGTTCATAATCCGGACGTTCGCCCTTCTTTTTTCTTTTCCATCTATTCAATATTTATGTCACCATCTCTATCGACAGCTTCATCGTCACTAGATACATTAGCGTCATTATTGTCATCTTCATCATCATCACTATCATTAAAATCTGCTACACTAGTCTCCTTTTTAGCAAATTCAATAGCGTCTTCTAATTGTTGGCCAGTGACAAATTTATGTAAACCTTTTGTTCCTTCAAGAGAACACCAACTTATTTCTAATTCAAAATCTTTATCTTTGTTATCTTCATGAGCCATATAAATAACCTTTGCAGCTTGTTTGATTGCTTCTTCAGTAGTTAATTCAGTTTCTTTATCTAATATTTTCTCAAGTTCTGCTTTTGCAGTTTGTCTACCTTTACCTGTAGCGGCACCTTTATAACCCCAACATGTACCACTTGGTTCTAACATATATAAATGAGGACCATCAGAATCTATACCACCAAAGATTGCAGTAATACCAAATGGTCTTACACTATTGTACAAAGTATGGGCAGCAACATATTGACCCATACGATCGGCTAAAGAAGGGACTGGAATTGGTCTACTATATAGACTTTTAAAACTGGACGCTTCTTCCCTACCTTTATTAACTAAATATCTACCATCTGGAATGATCCCTGAATAAACACAACCGACATGACGGTCGATGGTTTGAATTTTGACATTTTTACGTGGAACTAATAATTTTGACGTTATTAATTTTTCAACTGCGAATACAACACCATCGGAACATTTGATACCTATTGAAGTTGCACCATTTTCAACTGCTTTAACGGCGTATTCGACTTGGAAATTTCTACCATCTGGTGAGAAGACACTATTTGATAAATCGTAACCAGTACCAATAGAAGTCATAGTTCAAATAATCAAAAAATATAATAAAATTAAAATAAGGGCTGGAATAATGCGTTTATCGATTGGGATAAAATTAGGTAATGCAATAACAGTTTTTCACAATTGGAAATTGGTCAATTGAATGTAATATGTATACAATTATTATCCTGAAATAGTACTTATATGTAGATCTTATCTTGTGATCATATCGAGTATTGTAATCATTCGAATAATTGTCATCCACTTTTATAAATCTCTGAGGGAAGAAACTTGCCACTATAATTTGTTCGGTAACTCACTGAACGCCACCGAAAATTTAGGCGAGCTAAAGTTACCCTGATAAAGAAGGAAAAGTTTCGTGGGAAGTGATGTCTTTTTCGATGCCATAGAAACCAATACTGGCAGTAGGAAGGGGAACAATTAACATTCACATCACTGGGTGGTAGTTACTACTGATCGTACTCTAAAAGCTATTATACAACAAATTGCTGGTTAATTACTTGCTCGCTGGATGATTTGGTTTGTTTGCTTCCAGTCCTTTTCTTTCAAGAGTTCCATGAAAATTGGCTATGCGCAGATACATATGTAGAATAAAGAACAGTTATACACATTAATCAATGTTGTGTTTTCACAATAATATCAATAAAGTATTTGTCAAAGGCCATCTAATACAGACCATTGAAACACGTACAGCTCTCAAGATAGTTGTGTAATATTATGTAATGCCAATATCGTATTAACTCCTCGGAGATAACCTAGTTCCCCCATGGAGTTAAGACTCCACGACACATTCTGAGCAGAGATTTGATAAAGAAACCGAGGCATATGTCCCATTTTCGAGACAAATGGTCTTAGAGCAACACGATTCCCTTGTCACATATACGTATATTTCTCCGAGGCCAAATTGTGTCTTCTCGGCCGAACTGATTCGATTGCACTCTATCTTTTGCTTCGTAATAATATGGGGACGTAGTAGGGACAGTTAATAACGATGATATTGATTCAAGTGAAATCGTTTAGGGAGGGGGACAGGGAAGAGATCATGAAAAATGTTTCGATGAGGTTGTGAAATAGATTAATATAAATAGGTTGATTTAATCGTATCTGGTTCGATTTCAAATATTGTTTAAAACAGGTTTCTAATAATTTGATACAATCATAGAATCACATACACACGATCTCAAATTGCAATGGCTTCTAATCCATCTCAAAGATGTTGCTTCGAAGGTATCTACCATGAAGGTACCTCGAAGGGTAAATATATTGACCTTTTCGGTGTCGATACTTATGTAATTGGTGAACAATTATCTAATGACAAAGTTATTGTATTATTCACAGATTATTTTGGTAATCATTTCAATAATTCTTTATTAATCGCTGATCAATTGTCTGCTAAAGGTTACAAAGTTTACATCCCAGACATTTTATTTAATGATGCAGTCGGTGTAAATGATGTTGCTACATTAGATCTTAAGGCATGGTTAAGTAAGCATACAGAAACTTTAACCAAACCACTAGTCGATAAATATATGGCATCTCTTAAGAAAGAAATTAATCCGGGATTCCTAGGTGTCATTGGTTATTGTTTTGGTGCTAAATATGCAATCCAACAAATTAATGAAAATACTGGTACTGCTGACGCCGCTGCAATCGCTCATCCTTCATTTGTTACCATTGAAGAAGTTGCAGCTATTGGTAAAAATCCATTATTAATCTCTGCAGCTGAAGTTGATCCAGTCTTCCCACAGGAACTAAGAATCTTAACTGAAAATAAATTAAAAGAAAATGGTGCAAGATATCAAATAGATTTATTCAGTGGTACTAGTCATGGTTTTGCAGTCAGAGGTGATTTAACTAATCCTCATGTTAAATACGCAAAAGAAAAAGCATTTTATGATCAAATTTATTGGTTTGATCATTTCTCACAAAAGAAGTAGTCGACTATGTGTTTATTATTTATCTACAGTTTATAAAATATTTTATTTATATATTTAGTATAATAAATTACTAGTTACATATATATGGCTCTCTTTTTTTCTCTCTCTCTCTCTCTCTGAATCTTAGTCCGTACCAAAAAAGAAATCGTAACCGAATATATCTGTGTCGCCGAAAATGTTGGCAAATTCTAATGTATCTGAGGATGCTAATGACACTGGATTAGGTATGGGATTCGTTTCATTATACTTGTAACTATCACTGTTCATGTCCATGTTTGTGCTATTACCATTAGTAGAAGCATTAGTTCCCGGAATACTCAGCTCAGCTTGCGTTGTTATTTGTCCATTACCGTACAAATTATTGAACCGACCATTAGAATAATGTGGTCCAACTGGAATGTCTGTATTTAAT
Organism: Maudiozyma turicensis; assembly: GCA_003708545.1. NCBI lineage: Eukaryota > Fungi > Ascomycota > Saccharomycetes > Saccharomycetales > Saccharomycetaceae > Maudiozyma > Maudiozyma turicensis. Next base: position 170,982 of record PPOO01000947.1, read on the forward strand.
ATGGTATCATTACCGACATCACTCTGGGGCACTTGCACAGAATCTTGACAATAATGTTTTACTTGTCCGCTGTTTTCATTTGTATCTGATATCTGTTTCCCGTCTACTACATTATTATCATTATAAGACTGTATTCTTGATTCGTCGTTATTAACAATGTTTGTCTTTATCGGCATTTCAGGTATGATTTCCATACGTGTATGTCGCAATTCGTGTAATATGCTTTTCAATTGATCATTAGTACAACTACCTATCAGATTCCTACTGCGAATATCATCGATCATTCTTTTACCTCGGTCGATCTTGAAATTGAATGTCAATCCAAATAATCGTTGATACCTTTCATTATTAAATTCCGTCATTAAACTTTTGAAAAAATTAGGCAATAATTCATCCTTTTTATATTTAATCATAAATACATCGAATAAAACCAACATTTTGAATACTGGGTAATATGTAAATCTTAAATTTTCAGAAACCAAATTGTATGTTGCAAATAATGCAGTTCTCATTTCAACTTCCAAATTAGATAATAATTGTATCTTATCAGATATTTCGATAACAACAGATGTTGGACTGGACATTAATTCATTTATCGCAACATGGATCTTTAGACCAGTTGATAACGAGGTTAAAAGAACAGATGATAATGATAGTTGAATGATTTTGGAAATATGGTATGTAGTCATCGGCGATATTAAATCCGTGTTATTTTTCTCATAGAAATAACCAATGTAATGAGACAATGACACTGTATAACATATACACTCCTTCAAATAATAATAATAATATGGCATGTAATCAATTTCATTATTATAAATCATATTTGGATTATTTTGAGCATTTTGTTCCTTTTCTAATTTCTGTTTGGCACAACATTTCTCAAAATGAAACAGTAAGGATAAAGATACTCTTAACATAATCAATTTACTCAGTATCGTGTAAAGGAAGTTAGCTGAATTTTTTGTAGTTATGATAGATAGTTGATTAATAATATCATCATTCGACCCATTCACGTTCAAATCTTTTAAAATGACCTCTGGCGATTCTAATCTAAATTCTTTCTTAATGAAAATATCAATTTTCTTTTTAAGATCATTGATTTCACTTAATTTAAATGTCCCATTGTATTTCAAGAAAAGATCACCTATTCTTTGATGCAATGACACTAAATATGCATATTTGAAAGTATTTTCATGTAATTTTAGTACAAATGCATCCTCAGTTTCCATGTCATTCTTTACCCTTTCCAAATATTGATCAAGAACATTTGGATCATCGATATCGATAAACGAGGACATAAAGCTTTTTGATGTACCACGTCTCCCCTTTAATATAATTTCTATTCCCGACATCCCAATGACACATAGCCATAACAAACGTCTATGGTTTCTTAAACCTCTATTCCAATCACCATCTAAATTTCTGAAATCTTTTGGGTCCCTATGCAATCCAATCGTAGTTGACAACATTATGATTAAATTGCATAATACATCAGTTGGATTTGCTGTGAAAAAATCACCTTCTTCAGGTGAGAATACTAAATATGACCACATATATAAAAGACATGCTACGATATTCTCATTTGGACAAGCTACCCAATTCTCAGAGACGGAACATTTCTGTATTAATGATATTACCTTGTCACTTATTGGATAAGTTCTTAAGATGTCGGAACTTACATATTTGTTATCTCTATCCTTTTCATTGATGAAATTTAATGACATATATGATAATTTCAATATTATTGCTAATAGACACATTGTTTCGATTTTACCACGAAGTCCAGATGTACCAAATCTTAATTTGATCTTGTTTATATCATTGGGATCCTTGATTACAATATCCTTTAACATTTCTTCGAATGTGTTTTTATCTAGAAATGGTAAACATGGATAAATATTTTCATAAAAGTGTGCTTTATAGTGAAGTATAATGTCATATGGTGGTAACAACTCCTCATATGACTGGATGAACGATTTTAATAAATCTGAATAATCTCTCTCCGACGTAACGTGATCCTCTAAATATGGATAGCTTAAATCCCTATTGACATCAGCTAAGAAAGATTTTAATCTTGAATTATTTTTGTCAGGTATCGGTATTTGTAAAATTTTATTTGTAAAATATTCAATCCTTTTTCTTTCATTTGGATTTTGACAATGTTGTACTAAGATATTTTTATTTTTCAAAATTGTTGTTATTGCAGATGGTGAATATCTAGCCATATTAGGTTCTGCAGCATAGGCAGGTAACATAGCCACATTTTCGCTCGATGTTGCCACTACAGAGATAATTAAAGTAATAATGAAATGATCATTAACAATGATATTATTTTCAGATAAAGGTGTCACTTCAGTTTTCATAATGGGACTTATAATAAGATTTGTATCCTTTCTATAAATATTTACGTTTAAATCCCAAAAATCTACGACTGTTCTCTTATTATTAACTAGATCCTTCTCTGGTAATACTTCTAAATCACCAAATAAATGATTTGAAGATCTATTTGAATCCTTTAAAATCTTTTCATATTGTAATTTCATAAGATAATTTGTCTTTTTTTTCCAAAAATCTAATTCATTATCTAACATTTGTATCTGAGATTTCCTACTTGCACACTTAGGTCTAGTCTGTATAGCAATATCATAAACACATGAAAGATCTTGGGATCTACATCTTGAACACTTGGGTTTCAATTTATCACATTTAGTCTTAGATTTTCTACATGCTTGACATACGAAAGATAATCTGTTTCTCTTTTTAGCAATCTTGCTATCCATTGTGAATGATTCTATGTGGCACGAACTATCTTCTATAAGCGGTATATTCCTATGCTTAAGTAGTTCTTATTGCTTGTATCTGTTTAGAAATGATTGTCTACAGATGATTATTATCCCATCAATAATCAATCCATACGATGTTACTAAAAAAAAGTTTCAACATCTCCGAAGATGAGAAAGAAGCAAACACTGGAATGATTAAAAATTGAACAAGCTACATAAAAAAAACAAGATACATAAACATATATATATATAAGAAGATATCGGATTGTGTCAAATCTAAAGTACATAGCGGCAACTCACTGTTGTCTCGAGAATTTTTTTTTCTTGTCTTTATAGGGAGACTAATCTGTATATCGAGATATGTGAACCCTTCTTCTTCCATTAACTTATTACATATATATAGAAGGAACCGTCTGCAGTACACATATGCAACAGATGTTCCGAAGTATATAACTGTACTATGAAGGCTTATACGGAGAGGAAGGGTCGTTTTATAGTACCTGCTATAGTTCCATTATAATAGTAATCGCATATCAATTCATTTATAATAACTGTGAACTGCACTGTTCTGTTCTGTTCTGTTCTGTTCTGTCACTACTAACAAAATATGTCAAACAGCAACAAATTTTTCTTCTTTCGCTTCACTCTGTTTGCGTAGTTGCGGTAACCGTTTTGCTGTTACACTCTCTCTTTGAGCTTGCGAATTTTTCATTTGATTTCAATTATTATATCGCTCGGGTTTATTGGTTCAGATCCCGACAACACCCTTCTGCAGATAACAGAATAGTAATTGGTCGAATTCTTATATAATAAAATGTGGTGGCTGACTGATATCGGTTAATGTTGTGACATCTACCTTGTCAGCTTAGATACGTGAGTACAAATATCTGATTTTCAGTCATTAGGTTTGTCGCAAATAGATTACCACAAGGTAGTAGCAAAGTGTTTGGTACATAAGTGAAGTGATTTCTTGCGATTATTAAGAAGCAGCTCTATAGTGATGCTTGGCAACAGTTTAATGCCGCCAGAGGTTGTATACCCATGTGCCTATGTCTACGATGTGTAGTATAGTCTTGTGGTTCACATTGATCGTTTTCGGTATTGTATTCTTGATGAGATCCGCGGAATGCTATAGTAATGATAGGGGTCGCTTCCGGCTACACTAATTAGAATTTAATATGATTCAGGTTGTCTTCGATAATAACTATATACTATATACTTTAATGATTTCTCTCTCTACTTGGATTGTTTCATGGTTTTATATGCTGTCACAAAACTATAGATGGTCCATGTCAGTACAGTCAATGTCATTATTGTTGTTACAATAACATTCACTATGAAGAAAAACATACCAACCGTTTGTACAATTCCAATCTTGATAGGAAACAAATCACTCATCAATAAATACATTAATGAATTCAAAGTATTGATAATTTGTATTATAATTTGTAATCCATTTGCTATCATAGAGTAATACGGTGTGAAAACTAATAATGTTATAGTATAAACTAAATCGATTAAAAACTTGAAAGTACATCCCATCTTACCATAATTTTGTGTAGTAATAATAATCAAGCATATTGTAGCCAAATATTCTAATTCAATGGTTAACCACCAATACCTGCGAAGTTTATAATGTCTATAAAGGTATCCATATTTTCGTAAAAAATTAGTATCGTCATATAATAAATTATGATAACTATGATGTATCCTCATCGATAACTGTCCCTGGATGAAAACAGTATAATTGTTATGAATCATCACTATTGCAAAACCAACAATTAGAAATGTCGCAGTTAATCCAGAACACATATATTGGTTTATTGAACTTAACAATTCATACATTGAAATGATAAAGACATGAGGTGCAATCATTATCAGATATATCAATAAAATTCCCTTTAACGTATATCTAAACCTTTTCAAATATATTTGGAATTTTGTTTCATCAAATATCGTTTCAACATCGCATTCACTCTTGCTCGTTAACGTTGTTGTCTTGGGGATAGTAATTATCAAAGTCTTAAATATTAATGATCCTATGATTAATAATATCACCATAAATAAAAAACTTACTAAACTAGTTAAGAAGAAAGTTTGGTAAGTTATATTTGCTTCCTTTAAAAGTCTAGATATACCACTCTCTAGATTAAAATTTGCATTATATTGGGGTGTAAGTAGCCTGTTCTCTCTTATCATAATAGTTTCATTTCTATAATATTGTTTCAATAAGTCACCGGATTTAATTATGCCAATGTGCCCCAACTTTAGTTTATCTCTAGTACGGCTTTCGCCTGAAATTTCAGTAACAGAATCTTGAGATTGAATGGAATCAATCGTGTTTGATTTCATATACCAACTAAATACTTTTTGCAAATAACCTAGATTTACTATACCAAGTGACCACTCAAAATTTTCGATCCAAGAAACAACTATTCTTGGCATAAATAAAATATCCAACATTCCTAATAATGTCATATCTTGGAAATAATGAGTCACTGTAATTAATAATATCGATAAATTCATACTGATCATACCATATCCCAGAAATGAAAGTAATGCAAAACTGCAAAATGCAAATGACCATATCATGGAGAGTAATACTGTGATACTAATTTGTTTAACTGATTTCCCATTAGTTATTGTTGCATGAAGACAGGATACCATTCTTCTTGTGTCATAGATTGTTGCGAAAACTTCGATCTTTAAATCTGGAAATTTGAATATTATCTTATTATTGATTATTTCATTAATATTATCTAGCAACAATAATTCACCTTCAAAGTCATTCCTACCGAAGTTCAAATGGCAAATGTTTGTGAAATTGTTCTCACATAATCGAATTGTCTCGTTGTGAATGTGTACACCATTCATAAATATGTCAAAATTCATATAGCTAATATTTTTCATAGTACTAAAGGATTTGATCTTATATTTAATGGTATTTTCACTAGGTATGAGACTTGCACGAAATTCATTAAAATTTAACTGTGAGTTAATCATGCATGATGCTGCGTGCTTAATATATAATCTATTACCTCTTATAGGTTCATCATTTGTGGCAGTACTGATCAGCACAGAATTTGAATATAGAGTTCCAATTTGGTCACAATAAACATGCTGAACAAAAAGAATACAACTTAGAAACAAAATCCTCAGCATTTCCACATACAGCATTCTTAATGACCAAACTGATATCAAAATACATATTTTTTGGTTTATCAGAGACAATTCATTCCTTTCATTTAAACTATTTTTAACATTATGTCATGCAGTGTATTTTGTGACGTTTTGGAATCATTACGGCAACACCCGCTGCTCCTAGAAATTATAGTATGGGCTTTTGAAAGACACTACGATATAACTACATGTATGTCTAAATTACCTGATTGTATAGCACCTTCATGTGTAACATTCCTTAGTCAGATTACTCGTAGTACTGAATACTCGAGAGCAGTGCTTTATCTCTAATAACAAGCGTCAACCAAATCAACCAATAAGGTATATCAAAATTGTTATGTCTATTGTCCTATATAAAGAAGACTAATCGATATTGCTATTCCTATTATGTGTATGTAGGAGTAATTTGTTAGTCAGTTTAATTAGAGGAACAGTTCGTGTAAACTTATACATGGACCGTTGCACAGAATATCATACTAGAATAGTGCACTTGAATAACCACTATAATATACCATATATGAACTGGACCAAACTGAATTACTAAACTAAGTTAAACATGTCATTATCGAGTTACCTTCAAATAGGCATAACTTTCCAAAGCATGTTATAATAACCCCGCTTCAATTTGATGAACATCACTGGGCGCAATAAAAATAAACTTATTAAAGCCTTAAAATAGTTCTAGGTCCAACTGCTTGTCCTAATAGGGATGAGGTTCGTTGATTCTGAAATTAAAACGTACTATTCGAATTTTTATTCATTGCATAAATACATTGCAATATGAGTTACGGGATTAAGCCAGATGTTACTTCACTTGATGAAGATCTTAAAATGTTAAGGGATGGTAAATTTGACCAATCTGCTATAAATGATATTCAAAACTGGATTTACGAAAGCATATTAAAGGAAAAAGTTCCAGCTGGTTCATTATTAGACTCCCTGAAAAGTGGGGTTACATTGTGTAAATTAGCTAACAAATTAATGGAAGCTGATTCTCAGACGAGTTTGATTAAATGGAAAGAAAGCAAGATGCCATTCGTTCAAATGGAACAAATATCGCTGTTCTTAACATTCATGAGACAATATGGGGTTCCAGAAGACGAATTATTTCAGACCATAGATCTATTTGAGGAGAAGGATCCAGCTTCTGTATATCAGGCGTTAAAATCACTGTCTAGATACGCGAATAAGAGACACCCAGATTTATTCCCAGTATTGGGTCCACAATTAGCAGTCAAGAAACCTCGTCCACCAATAAAACAGAAACCTAAACATTTGCAAGGTGAGAGTGGATGGAGCACAGTGGAATATGGTTATATGAAAGGTGCATCTCAGGGTTCAGAAGGTATTGTATTTGGTCAAAGAAGGAGTATATTGTAATACAGAGTCATAACATTTATAGAGTTATTTAAAATATATATAGACACTATTCAACTTCATCTAAGACTGATGTCATGTCTTCAACATTACTGATATGCTTCACGTATCGTACAATGTCCACGGGCACATTTTCTCCTAAATCATTACTGTTTAGAACTAATTCGTCCTTCTTTAAACTCTTAACACATGCCCATACACCTGCCATTGTATTGCAATGAATGATCTTATATATATCCTTTGAGTCTACGACATGGTTTTCATAGGCAGATTGGGGGAATTCTACCTTTGGTGGAATTATCAGAACAACATTCGGATCTGCCAAAATCTTTGCCCACTTAATATTTGGTGAATCAGAAGCAGAGTTGGTCACTATAATACACTTTGATTTGTATAATTGGCTGGTGTTTGTAGCTCTCATATCCTTATCCTCATCCTTTGAGGAATTCCATAGCAACCAAGCTGTTGTCCCAATGGCAATTGTAAGTGCTGCACCATAACCGATTAATCTTGATGTACTTGTTCTTCTACCAGATGGCGCCATTATTATATCGATTGCCTATAATATCACTATTATATTCCTATTTTCTCTCTCTTTAATAGTTGAGTTTCAATAATTGCTGGTTATTTTATATAACTTCAACTTCATATCTTTTTACCCATCGTCTAAGCGACCGCTATATGAAACGCTATAAACGAGCACTTCATTTTACCTTTCCATGCTCAAGGAAGGAAATAAAATATTTACGAATATAAGGATATATTTACACATTGCACAAGGAAGTACGATAATGACAGAGATAACACCGTTACCAGAATCTGTTAACTTACTATCTAATAGTGAAATATTGAGTCTAATTAAGGATCACAATGATAAACTACAATTATATATAGATCAGTTCATTTCCACGGATACATTGCAAAGAGAACTGACCAATTATAAAGAACAATTACTGCAACTACGAGATGAATTCATCGAACTTCAAAAAAATATTGATGTCACGAATACCGATTTAGATGATCTACGAATCCTAAATTCAAAATATACAAAAAGATGGCAGGACCTTAATCAAGTTGTTAATCATAATTATAGTGAACATACATTGAAATCAAAATTAGAGAACAAAATATCATATTTTGAAGTACAGAGTGATACAATTGAATCGAATATAATGTCAAAGGATACGATTCCAGAAGATTTTAAATTAGATGAGTCAATAAATGATTTCTTGGATAAAAGAACAAATTATCATCTTAACAAAGAAATTTTATTAACCTGGAATCACCAAGGTCAACTAAAGAAATGATTGAGTTATTTGCGGATATCCTTATATATGTTTATATTGTAAATATAGAACGTTAAATTGAAAAAGAGATTTAAAGATTAAATGCATAATTATATATCAAAATATTTAACAATGTATTGTTAGATTAAAATCATTATGGCATACTCTATAAAATAATAATGAAAATGGTCGTAAATAAGTGATGCAAAGTCTATAAATGAAAACATTAAACTGACATAAATAACATGAGAATAATAGATTCATCTTAACAGACTAATTTTGGTTATTATCATTATTTTCGGATGCTTCATTGTCGTCCATGTTTTCTGGTGTTTCATTATCTTCATTATTTTGTTCAGTATTAGGGTTATCATTGTTTACTGGATCAGAGTTTGAATTTGTTGTTGGTAACTGAACAGAAGATGCATTGAGCTGTGCTGTTGTGCTGGCAGGAGTAGTGGTAGTAGCAGTATTGTTACTAACTGGTCTGTTTGGTACATGATGACTACCTAATTCAAATGTGGAAACATTGCCATTTTGGCCTCTAAAACTAGCGACACCTGTACTGAACATATTATTTCCAGGTTGGTTACGACCCATCAATGCCTCTTGTATATTACGAAGATGTCCCTGAAGACCAGGTGGAACATTTCCTAATGGTAGTCTTGTAGGTGGTGGATTTTGAGTAGTAGTTGCGTTAGCAGTAGCTGACCTATTGATCGGCGGTGTGTCTGTTGTGGTAGTGGATGTTGTATTAGCTGCACCTTGAATAGCACCCGCACGATTAAAGATATTATCTAAGAGGCTGTGGACATCAGTATATGCCCTTTCTTCAGAAGTAGAATCCTGTGCATTGTTATTGCTTGGAGTTGTGTTGGCAATACCGTTAGGACCTGGGTTACTTCTTGTTCTTTCTTCATTTGTGAACGGGTTCAAATTTCTCATGGTAATTGGAATCCAGTTGAAACCACTACGTCTTCTTGTATTAGATGTGTTTGGGGTAGCTCTTGATCCAGCAGCCGACCCAGCAGAAGCTGAAGCAGCTGTAGAGGTAGCTCCTTGATTGCTATCCTGAGGCTGAGGTGCTGCTGTAGCCGCTGGTGTAGTGCCAGCTACCGGAACACCTGTTCTAGCGGCTCTATTGGACATATTATTCCAATCGTTTGGTGATATGAAAATAATGTTAGGGTTACCCATTGGTATATTAAATTCTGCATCCATTCTAGGTGGTTCATCGGTGCCTGCGGTACCACCTGCTGCAGTGGTACTTGTACCATGTATTCCTTGATTTCCTGCACTCGGTTGAGTAGTTTCTGATGGATTGTATAACATGTTTCTGATTCTTTCAAATTCTTGCATAGTAGCATTATTATTAAATTCAGTCTGTTGTTGATTTTGAGCTTCTGTTAATTCTGCAATTTTATGTCTGCATAATGGGCATGAATTTTCATTGCGAGACCATTTATATATACATTCTCTACCAAAGATATGATGGCACGGTAACTCTACAGGAGAATGTAAGTATTTTGGGTGTTCATCATTATCAGTTTCAACATTTGTATTGGCGGAATCCCTTGAACTATGATCTGCTGTTGTTTGATTTCCTGCGCTCGTAGGCACAGATGAGTCTGGAGTAGGAGCAGAAGTAGCAGTATCGGCATTAATCCTTTGTCTTTTAATTCTATTGATTTGTTCTGTTTGTTCTGTGTCTGATTCCTCTGATCTTTCACGTTTCTTGTCCTCAGGTACAGCTTCTTCATTATATGGTTCATAACATATACTACATTCTGATTCTTTACCATTATTTAATTTTTTAACTTGCTCCAAAGTCAATACAGGTAATTTTTCAAATTCTTCCTTTGGAATACCTTTTGGTATAGAATGTAATTCATGGAATCTTCTCATTGCTAATTCAGCAGTAATTGCAACAATAGACTCTAGACGACTCTGTGGGGTGGTACTTGGAATATCTCTGAATGATAATACAAATGCACCTGCAGGAGTAGGTAATGTAGCAGGAGTAACACCTGGGGCAGCGTTTGTACCTTGTGCAGGCTGGCCAGTAGCTCCTGTTGTAGTATTGTTTGTTGCGGCACCAAATTGAAATGGGATTGTTCGTTGTCGAGGAGTACCATTTGTGCCATCTACAGGAAGGTAGGTATATTGTATAGAAACGGTGATACCATCTCCTTCTGGTATTCTTGTGTTCGCATTCGTATTGTTGTTGTTCGCATTAGTGTTACCTTGACCATTGTTAGTAGGATTTGGGTTATTTGAAGGAGGAGGGTTATTTCCTGAATCACCTGTATTGTTATTAGGTGAATTGGATCCACTCATCTCTTAATAATATGATTAGATGTAAATCTCTCACAAAGTGGGAAAAAAGGATAGATTTTGTGTATTAAGATGAATCAATGAACTGATCTGTGATTCCATGTAATATATGTAATACTATAGCCTTAATACAAAATTATACAATATAATAATACGCACAAAACTTGAATAGTAATCTGAACAGGAATCAATAGTTGCAAGTTTGTTGCTGAAATATTATTACAAATTGATATATTATGTAATAATCGATGACATTTTTCTATGTAACAATTCCGTCCACAAGGGCACTAAAACTTTAGTAGCGTTGGATTTTAATCGCTGCAATACGTATTTTTTGTTTTTTACCTGATTTGCCGTGGAATCAGTGTGTTGTGTACGTTTAGCGGTGTGATCCGACATCACTGTTCACGGTTTCTGAGGATAATACCAACTAATATTGTTAGTGTTTAGACAAAAAAAGAAATGAATGTGAATTATAATTATGATAAGTTATGTATATGTTATGTACTTATAGCAGCATAGCTAAGTAGAAAGCGACCATTGACACGAAGCCCATTGGGAATGGTGTAGAAAGGAGAATACCAGCTTCATTCTTACGGTTTGTGGAGTTAGATGAGGTTCTCCTTGATGATGTACTTGATCTAGTGTTTGAGCCTGAAGTCGCAGAGTTAGTAGTGGATGCATCTGCAGATCTTGATGCACCTGCGTCTTGTTCCTGAACAGTGAAGATATTACCTGTAGTACCGATTGATGTGACACTTGTTGACCAAGTTTGCGAATATAATGGAGCACGGGTAGCACTTGGAATAGAGCTTGCACCTGATGAAACAACTTCAATATTTGGAGTATTCGAATCATATTTAGCTTGTGCCAAAGAAATTTCCTTGTTCTCTAAATCATAGACAACGTAAGCATTCGATAAAAATGAATCACCTAACAATGCACTATGGGCAGTTTGTGGCACAATGCCTAATAAACATGTAGTCTCAGACGCACGTACCAAGAAATCTTTCAAAGTAGCATTAATGTAAAAACCACCAAAATCAAAGACTAATTGAGTACTATCTAGCATTTCAGCAGTTTTTGATGATGTTTCTGGACATGGAATAGTATAATAACCTAATCTTGAAGAAAATGAGACACCGATTTGTTTTGCGATAACGCTAACTATTGAATCTGGTAAATATGTTAAAGTAGTACCAGAATCCAATAAAGCAGGGATCTTTGTTGTCGTTAAAGTTTTGTCAGAAGTACCATTTTCAAACGTCATACCAATACCTTGTAAAGTAACATCGAATTGGACAGCACTTTGGAAACCATTAGCTTTCAAGGTATTAACTAATGGAATGGTATTTAGGGAACCCTCGTATTTTGAATGGTCGACTGCACCAAATAAAACGGTACCATGAGATGAATCTGAGTCATTTAGATATAAAGAATAAACGTTGGATTCAATGGCACCACTTCTCTTTAATACTAATGGGAAATTATCGTATTGGTAAGATCTACCTGTACCAGCACCTGTATAAGTGACTTCAAGACCAGGTAAACCAATCCCTAGAACACCTACTGTTGAGTTAGATCTATTTGCGACAGCAAATGATAAACCAGTGACGTTTAAATCTTCAAGATGTAATCTATCTTAACCCCAAACACCTCTAGCAAAAGTTGTATCACCGTAATTAATATTAAAGATTGTAGAATTTGAGCTCCAACTACTTGAAGCACTTGGATCAAAAGTACCATATTCTTCACAATTTATGGTATTTGTGAAACTAATCCCCGAATTTATGTCATAATTACTTTGACAGTATGGGTTATCTGAATTAGATACCCAAAGATCTGAAGAACCTGTATCTACCAATACGGTAATATTTTGTGCTGGAGTACCAATCTCTAAGCTGACACTATAGAAAGTTAATTGGTTAGTAATTTCGATGGATTCATAACCATCATTTCTCTTATGTAGGTATAATTCAGGTTTATTTTCAGAAATTGATCCATCAAAATTATCACCATATGTCTTTGTAAAATCTAATCCCACGTAACCACGTTTTGATGGTGTCACTGGATTAACATCACCTCTATGAATAGGTTCATTTGGAATATTGAAAGCGTTGACTTCGTTAGTGAACGCAGCAGAAAGCGCAAATAATAAATTTGTAAGTTTAGTCATAATAAACTCAGGATATGAAATATAATTGATGCTGTTTTAGTTATATTAAATAAAGGGGAATGTGAAATGGTGTATTTATGTTATATTAATAAATATTAAAGGAAACAATTATTAAGTTGTTAGAAATATTTGTTCTATATTAATACAACATGAAGTTTCAGATTTTTACCTTCTGAAAACAGATTGCATTTTCCTAATATCTATATATATTAATTACCTTTCCATTCGAAATGATTTCCTTGTCATCTCCACCTCCATGAGGCATATATTAAAAAAAAGTTTCCGCCTTGTAAATTATTTTCAATTATTGCTGCAATGGGATCATAACGACGATTTAGATTAAGTTGCCAAATACTCCGTACGTAACGGAAGAATTATTGAAATTACGTTCATTTTGAAACCAAAAGGGAATTAATTAATTTATTTCTGTTGCGGAGACGAAACAGCAACGGCAGCGGCAAACACTGCGCCCTTTTTTTTTCACCTCTTCTTCTTGGAGGGAGGGGAGACGGGTTTCTGTGAATTTTTCTGCCCCAGAACATGCCGAGTTTTGCTGCCACAGTCCGTGGGTTTCTGTGCCGATGTGGGCAAGTTGAGACAGAGATTATGTCCTCTCCTGCGACTGTTTGTTAGCCGTTTCTATTTCTGGAACAACTCATTTTTGCGTGCAGTCGGCACAGATTTCTATTACGCAATACCCTGTTTCCTGCTGCAGTTGGTTTTAGGTCTGAAAGGCAAGTGCCCCAGTGCTTTGAATCAAGATATCGGTTGTTGTTGCATTGTTTATGAGGCTTGTTCGTAGAAAGTGACGGGTATAAGCTACTTTGTAAAGGGTAGGTTCAAATTATCGAGGGCCACCTGTTGTTTTCATCACGGAAATTTTGGAGGGAATGTATGGAGAATGTTATGTTCCTATAAAAACATAGGTCCTGCACATTATATTCAATCAGTTGGGGTATTTTACTAATACTTACAAATCATTTACAAGTCTACAGAATCTATCTATATTTAAATATTAATCGGAAGAACTTACGATGGCTATATATGTAGCATGTTAAACATCCGGATATGTATGGTATCTGTAACTGAATTGTCACGAGAGGAGAGTTGATAAGTCATTGATTTTACAGCTACCGTGAATAAGTATCTCATCTAACAAATTGTGTTGGCTATTTATTTACAGATATTGGTAATCTAATTTATTTATTTCCGCGACTATTTAAATCACAGTATCTATTACCCCACAAGATTGCATCTCATAGGCTACCCTTGAGTTATCCGGGAAAACATGATTTTTGAGTTTCCCATGTATTCTTGACATTCTTGACGTAATGTCACAAATATTTTAAAAACTACGTAGTTAAGTATGGTACCCATGTAGCCACACCGAATCAACTTGATTATTTATTTTATCACGTTAAATACAGATTGTAACAACGATGTTCTTTATCCAATTCAAAGGTAGAATTCACTCTTACAATCTTTAATTTCTAACATTTTATATATGTGCGGCTACAATGGCACTAGAGTAAACTCCGAAATTTTGTATATAAATGACTACTATTAATATAGAATGCATATTTAGTATCTACAACTGTTGTAAGAACCGTTGCCATATTTTATTCGATGCTAATTGACCATCATTTTGATATAGTTTTGTATTTTCCACCATTTGATTTAATTCATTTTCTACAACTGCGTCTATTCCATTGCCTTCTAATTTTTTTCTTGTCTTTTCAACACCTTTTGCAGCAATTTCGTTAACAAATTCAGGATGTCCCTGAAATGTTAATAATCGATTCTTCTTATACATACCTTGAACGGCACACTTAGTAGAGGAACCCCAGTTCATATATTCATCTCCAGGTGGTAAATCGAATACGATATCATTATGGACCTCTGAAAGATGTAACTCGTTAGTACCAAACAGTTCCTCTCCTACTGAATTCAATTCGATTGGTACCACACCACCTTCAAAACCTTTTGGGTTTCTGCCAACATTACTACCTAATGTTTTAGCAATAACTTGATGACCAAAACATATACCCACAATAGGTGGATACTTAGTATCATTTCTCAACAATTCATTTAACAATCCTCTGAATTTAATAATCCATTCTGTAGTGTTGTCGAAGGAATCATATCGAGATCCAGTAATGAAAATACCTATATAGATTAATTCGCCAGAAGCATTCGTCTCATTTAATTGTGACAACGTTGGGAATTCATTGTTATATATGTGAAACATTTCATATTCAACTTCCATTGGATGATTCTTAGTCTCATCTAATAGTTTTGTTGCCATATCTACGAAATTTCCATAGGGATCAGTCCATTCATCATCGTGATCTGTATAAAAAATTGCGATTTTCTTAGTCATTTTTGTAAAGGTCTTTTTTTGTAATACTGTATGTAGCCGTTTACGAGTTCAGTGTTGGTGAATTGACTATACTAAGATCTCATTTCACATTTATATACAATTTTCAATGTTGCTTATCTGAAAAATGGGTGTCCTTTAACTCATCGCTTTGCTGAAAATTTTTAGAGGCATAGAATGTAGAGTTGTGCGAACTTCTCTTCGCGATGTTGCAACAGATAATGTAGGATACCCTTTATCAACATGTATCATTTTAGGATATGACATTAAATTAAATTTAAAAATTTATAAGTGTAGCAATATAATAGATTATGTACTCTCTGGCAGAGGAATTTCGTTTGATACATACCTTCCTGTATCCTTATCATATAATAATACATTCTTGTTGATCCAGAAATCCAGAATTGGTTGAATCTCCTCTTTTGTGATATGTGTCGTTGTTATCAATTCGTCGATAGTATGTCCCTTTAAGTTAGGGTTGTCGCTGAATGCAG
Source organism: Maudiozyma turicensis (assembly GCA_003708545.1). NCBI lineage: Eukaryota > Fungi > Ascomycota > Saccharomycetes > Saccharomycetales > Saccharomycetaceae > Maudiozyma > Maudiozyma turicensis. Next base: position 186,992 of record PPOO01000947.1, read on the forward strand.
CTATCACTGAATATTGTGGAACTGTAATTGTTAAATTCAATGGTTTTTGACCTTCTAACTCAATTTCAATCTTGACTGAACCTTTTCCTTTACATAAACGTAAAGCTTTATTTGGTTCGATTTTTGAGAATTCATAAGCATATTTCAGGATTTCATTTTGTAAATGATCGTTATAGTGATATTTGGGTAACTCTGAGGTTGCGTCGATCTTCGACTCGATGGGAATGTTATCTGGTTCCCAATATGATGGTGAAATAAATTTAGGAAACACTTTCAGCTCAGGATCATGTTCGATCATATGCCTCTGATTAATCTTTCTGCATAATCGTTCACTGAATTTGATATCATTTAACATAACGTCAATCTTGTTCAAGTTTGTAGTAAAATCATTCATCTCGCTACTCCTCCCATTACTTCCTTCCATATTCATTCCGTTGTTATTATTGCTGTCCCTATTAGCCTCCTCATTACCTCCAAAAAGACCAGTCTCTTCCTCAGGTATCATATTTGAACTTGTTGTGGAATATTTATCTCGTATTAAACGTAAACATTTCATCCATTTGGAATCTAATCTATAAGATTGTAAATCTAATAATTTTTGTGTCAAGATTTGTAAAAATTCAGAAATAAATAATTCTTTACTTTCACATAATCCCAATAAGACATCTAACAAGTTATATGTTGAACCATTGATTGACGTTCCATCATGTATTATACTATTGCTCATTACGGAGATATTCCCATTAGTCTCATTTTCCATCATTGAAGTGTCGTTTAATGGATCATTGGAAGCATTGTTGTCATCAGCAATGGTAGTAGTTTCTGGAACCCATATCAAGAATTCCTTTAATACATTTGCATATATTAAAGTGTTGTCTTTAGACATCATGTCACTGTTATCATTATTCAATGTTATTAGTACATCTCTTTGATTGACGTAATCGGTAGAGTTTCTTTTTTGCTCATTATATATTTGGTCAGTTCTCCGAATATTTTCAAAACTGTTATTATTGGTTTCTAATAACTGTTGTGATAATTTATTAATATCCTTAATATATTTTATGCCTAACTCGTGAAATTCATCCACCTGTAGATCTAATATGGAATAAAGAATGATATTAATTAAGTCTTTTCTTTTCTGTAAGTGCGGTCTAACAAATATTTTAAATGGTTTTAAATATTTCCCTGTCGGGTCTAATAATAAGAAACATTCGATGCTCTTAATATATGCCAATAATGCATTAACAGTAGTTATACTAGGATTCAGAATAGATTTATTAAATTTCTTCAAATATTGTTGTACTATCATGTTGTAGTTCTTTACGTGGTTTTTGTTATTTCTCAAGGTCTTCTTTAATTCTAGTATAGTTGGTCTTGATTCAGGATAGAATTTAATGAAAATATCATAGATTTCTTTCGTTCTAATCTTAATAAAAGTATTTTCAAAACAATTGAATACTGTGGTAGTAAGATCATGATCATCCTCTGGACAATTTAGTAGTTTGGCAAAATGGGTCCAATATGTTTCGATAAATTTATTAAAGGTTTCCATAACCAAATATCTTTTCGTCCATATCCCAGTCATATTTTCCTCGCACATCAAATAAATCCGTTCTACAATCAAATCTAGTACAATGTCCTTTGAATTTAATCTTGGTGCATGTGATGAATCCAGCCAGTCAACATAACTACCTATCAAATCTAAATCGTCATTTAAACTCAATTGCTTGATATTGAATATTATGGCTTTGCGGAATAAAGGGTAATTATCAACTAAGTAATGTCTTAACGCATTCAATACTTGCATGAATTCCTGTTGAAAGGTCATTATATAAGTACATGGGAAACTAAGCTGTTTCTCCATTGTTAAAATTGAATTAAAATTTAATGGAGTTTCATTACCGACTATGCGTATCAGTGCAATATATTTCGATCGCACTATATTGATATAGTAGTCATTCAGCAGTCTCCAGAATTCTTTTGATTGAACCTCAGATATAAGTCTGATACTTTGTTTTACTCTTAAAGACGGTGGTCTGTTTAGGTGACCTTGTGGAGATAACCATGTAAGTAAAATATCTAGATCATCACTGTGGTCTTGTGGAACGTAACTATGAAGTAATTGTTCTATACCCATCATCTTCAGTTCATCTACTGTAGCTTCAGAGATACTTATATTTCGGACTACTAGTTAATTACCAATTGCAACTTGGAGTTCAACAAGCTACGTATGTAATTTGAATGCCTGTCACCTGTTGTCTCTGTTTATTTTTGCTTTATGTGACTATTGTCATCACATCGCGGAAATTGATCTCTAACAAATACAATAGAAAGAAAATATCGCAACAATTTTTTTTAAAAGACGTCGTCTGTTGATATATATAGAAACTGATATAAGTATGACATAAATATTTGATATTTGGTTTAGCATCATTACTCCGAGTTATTTGTACCAGTGTGAGGGCATATATGGATCTCTGACACCAAAGGATTTTATTTGTTCCATTTATTATGGTATGTATAAGGAATTTCAAAACGCAGGCAACACTAAAAAAAAAAAAGCTGCCATTTGCAATCTACTTGGTCTTTAATAACTAACATATTAAAAATGGTATACGAGAGAATTAGGAAAGTTCCCTATTATATCCATATATTGCTGTGTTTTTTTGTTCCAGAAGATATCATATGAAGAAAAGAAAATTGAGAAATTCTTATCATTGACGGAAACTACCCCTAAACTTGCCAAGAAATATTTGCAAAGAAATCAGTGGCATATAGATTATGCATTAAATGATTTTTATGATTCAGAACTAGGTGGTTTTGTAGACACTACACCGAAGGATGTGAAATATCCACAGGAGTTAATCGATTTATTCAATAAATATTCCGATGATGGTGAAGTGATTAGTATAGAGGGTATCATGGAATTCATATCTGATTTAGGATTAAAACTAGAAGATATAGTAACGATATGTTTAGCAAAATTATTGCAGTGGGATCGTTTAACAAATCCGATAACAAAGGAACAATTTGTTTCAAATTGGTATATGCAAGGTTGTTCTCATATTGCTGAGATGAAGGTAGTTATGAATGATCTAAAGAATAAATTAATAAGTGATCCTGCTTATCTTACAGAGATATATAATTACACATTTGATCTGATTATTGATGAAGGGTCGAAGACACTACAGTTAGAGACAGCAATAAAATATTGGAAGTTGTATTTTTCTCAGGATCTTGATCGTGCTGTCGTTCTTAAAGTGGATGCCAAATTATTAGCCGACTGGACAATATTCTTAGAGACAGAGAATCAAAGTGATATATCTAGGGATTGTTGGAAAATGATGTTACAATTTTTTAGAAAGTTTCCAACTTTAGAAGCTGTTGCTGAGGAATACGATGAGAACGATGCTTGGCCATATATTATTGATGAATTTTATGAATATCTACAAGAAACCAAAGGAATTTAAATTGTTAAATTATTATAAATCATGTTTTATAGATATATATACACAATATTTAAGTAAATTCTTTTAAAGGTTGTGAAATGAGCTGCGTAATTTCTTCACTAAATTTTATAAGAGTGTGAAAGGTTTCAAGTTCAGATTCAAATGAAGATACTAAACAGTTCAGTAACTTAAATAGCAAAGGAGTTATTTAGGAGGGGTGGAGTGATGATGACTTATAAATTCTTGTAGTGGCTCGATAATCAGATTTCGGAATCAGAAGTTGTGATTTAGTTGGTAGATTTCTCCTATGGGTAGTGTTATATTGTAACAGACGAAGAATTGCCTTTGATTGAGGGAAGACCTTTGATGTAGAATCCAGTTATCACTAATACACTTTATTGATCAAACATAGAAGTCCTTTTCCACAGGTCCCTATTTCAATCATTTCTTGTCATTTTCAGGATACTGATTTGATTACTTGACTCTGCTTTCAGTATAAGAAGGCAGATGTGTTTCACTCTTCAAGATCGCTACAAGGGGGTTGAATTTTGCGATGTTTTGATAAATATTAAAACAATGTTTCAATACATTTGATAACTAACTATATGTATAAGCTCCTATTTTTACTGTTATAAAATAAACTCTACCATTATTTTCTCTGTATGAGCTGTATTGTCGCCTACAATAAAATTTCGATCCCATATTGATATATATAGTTTCAACCATAGTCAAGAAAAGTCGATAGAAACGTATGTAGTGTTCATATTTTACAGAGGTTTTTTGATTACATTTCCATGAAATTATGACCTTTTGCTTTGGAATGTGTCACTTCTACAAATAACGATGTTACCAAATTGTCTCGAAAACTTGAGTGTTGGCGTGATGCAAGCAGCAATATTCGGAAAATGACAGGCATAGAGAAACAGTTTAAACGGTGGATATTCAATTAATTGAGATTCACTACCATTCATATGAACGATATCGAGATCTTATATTGTAACTTATTTTGATGTAATATATATATATATATATTTAGGTATGATTCCTAAGAATGATCTGTATAACACACTACTTCAAACAAATTCCAGAGATCCACACGTACAACTTACTTGCATAATGCCGCTCCTACTTTTTTGTTGTGTACGAAAAGGGAAATTCCTAATTTACTAAACCTGGCTCACAGCCATTCTTTCAGAACATTACGAGCACAAGTGTTAGTACGCATATTACACTGGTCGAAAGTTGTTTTTCACTTTTCTCTTGAGCATTTCAGGGTAACAGTCTCGGCCTTCTGAAAATTTTTCTTTGCAGTGCTAAAAAAAAAGTGAAAAATTATCGAAGATGTCTTCAAGCTCATCGCAAAATTTTTATTATAGTGGTAATAAGATGAGAAGAGTAATAATAGTTGAAGACGTGCTTATATTTTGAAACATTTTGTCAGTCATATAATATAATTGCAACAAAAAGGATAGTGCAATTTGTTTACTACAGGAATTTTTTAAATTGAAAAGAAGAATCGCGAGAATTACATACAAATATGGTTAAATCTTATCAACGTTTTGAACAAGAAGCTGTATTCGGTGTCATTGATTCTAACTCGAATTCCGTTTGGTTACCTCCAACTTCTACTGAAAAATCAACTAATCCAGGTGAATTGATTACAAGTGCTTTGGAAAATGTTAATATATGGAATATTAAGACAGGTGAACTGGACAGTTTCTTAACTGATGGAGTTCCGTTAGGTTCCATCGATACTAAATCTGCTAAACCTGCCGAAGTTACATATTTGAAATATCACAAGGATACAAATTTATTGGCCGTAGGTTATGCAGATGGTGTCATAAAAGTATGGGATTTGATGTCTAAATCTGTCCTATTGAGTTTCAACGGTCATAAATCCGCTATTACTACATTAGAATTTGATGTGACAGGGACTAGATTGATTTCTGGTTCTAGAGACTCTAATATCATTGTTTGGGATTTAGTTAGCGAAATTGGTCTATATAAATTAAGATCACATAAGGATAATATTACAGGTTTATGGTGTGAGAACGAAGATTGGTTAATTAGTACTTCAAAGGATGGTTTGATTAAAATATGGGATCTAAAGGTTCAACAATGTGTTGAAACTCATATTGCCCATACTGGAGAATGCTGGGCCCTTGGTATTCATAATGATTTAGTCGTTACTACAGGGTCAGATTCACAAGTTAAAGTTTGGCAATTGAACCTTGAAAATAATAATGGTTCAAAATTGACAGAAAAAGGTATCCATGAGAAGCAAAGTAAACAAAGGGGTTTAGATGTTCAATTCAAGACTACTACTGACGGTGTTACATTTTTCTTTATTCAAAATGCTGATAAAACTATTGAGATATTTAGAATAAGGAAGGATGAAGAGATATCAAGAGCATTAAAGAAAAGAGAGAAAAGATTATCTGAAAAGGGTATGACGGAAGAGGAAATTGCTTTAAATATTAAAACTTCCTATGTTTCCCTAATAATGCATCCATTCCAAATCATAAGGTCATTATATAAAGTTAAATCCGCATGTTGGACTTATGCTACTCAATCTAAATTAGAATTAGTTGTCACTACATCAAGTAATACTATTGAATATTATTCTGTTCCATATGAGAAAAGAGATCCGATTCAACCAGTTCCATCCAAACCTTATTCAATTGAACTACAAGGTTTAAGAACTGACATAAGAGCCATAGATATTAGTGACGATACAAAATTATTAGCAACAGCGTCAAATGGTTTGCTAAAGATCTGGAATCTAAAGACTAAACTTTGTATTAGAACCTTCGAGTGTGGTTTTGCGTTAACTTGTAAATTTTTACCAGGTGGATTATTGGTTGTCGTTGGTACTAGAAATGGTGAATTACAATTATTTGATCTTGCCAGTTCTACACAATTGGAAAATATTGAAGAAGCCCATGATGCAGCTATTTGGTCATTAGACATTACTAATGATGGTAAGAAATTGGTTACAGGTTCCGCAGACAAAACTGTTAAATTCTGGGAGTTCAAGTTAGATGAACAGTTAATTCCAGGTACTACAAATAAATTTATGCAAGCATTGAAACTACATCATGATACTACAATGGAACTGAATGATGATATTCTAAGTATAAAACTATCCCCAGATGATAAATATTTGGCCGTTTCCCTATTAGACAACACCGTTAAAATTTTCTTCATGGATACAATGAAATTTTTCTTAAGTTTGTATGGTCATAAGTTACCAGTTCTATCTATTGACATTTCTTTTGATTCCAAATTGGTGATCACGTCATCAGCTGATAAAAATATTAAGATATGGGGTTTAGATTTTGGTGATTGTCATAAATCTTTGTTTGCTCATCAAGATTCCATCATGAACGTTAAATTTGTTCCTGAATCACATAATTTCTTCAGTTGTTCGAAGGATGGTTTAGTCAAATATTGGGATGGTGATAAATTTGAATGTATCCAGAAGCTCGCAGGCCATCAAAGTGAAGTATGGGCTTTAGCCATGGCTAATGATGCTTCATTTGTTGTTTCTACTTCTCATGATCATAGTATTAGAGTTTGGGCTGAAACAGAAGACGAAGTGTTTTTAGAGGAAGAAAGAGAAAAAGAAATGGAAGAACAATATGAAGAAACTTTATTAAATTCCTTAGAAGAAGGTAATGGTGATGATGCATTCAAGAAGGATGCTGGTGAGGCAAATGACGGTGATGATGCTGGAGATGTACATAAACAAACAATTGAATCGCTAAAGGCAAGTGAAAGATTAATGGAGGCACTTGATTTGGGTATCTCTGAGATTGACAAGAAGGAAACATATGATAAAGAAATGAAACAATGGAATAAAAAGAAGACTGGGGAAGCCCCAATTGCCCCACAAGGTAATGCTATCTTGCTTGCCATTAAAAAGACACCAGTTGAATATATCATGGATACCTTAGTAAGAATCAAACCATCGCAAATGGAAGACGCACTTTTAGTATTCCCATTCTCATATACATTGAAATTCCTACAATTTATTGATATTGCATTAGCTGATTCAAAACTGAGTAGTAGTTATTTACCTTTGATTTGCAAGAACTTATTCTTCGTGATAAGATATAATCAAAAGGAATTGGTTGCGCAAAAGAATGAAACACTAAAATTGCAAATCACTAGGGTTAAGAACCAATTAAGAAAAAAGTTACAAGCGAATGAAGATGATTTAGGTTTTAATGTTCAAGGCTTGAAATTTGTTAAACAACAATGGAACCTAAGACACAATTTTGAATTTGTCGATGAATATGAACAAAAGAAAGAAGAAGAAAAGGGTAAGAAGAAGAGAGTCTTTGAAACATTGGTATGAAACAGCTACCTGGATATTTAGTCTAGTATATATATATATATATAAATGCATAACAATATAACATATTATAAATAACTTAGATTTTAATAAGTCTTAGGAATAAGAATGCTTGATTGTGTTAAATATGTATAAGCGTAATACATAAATATAAATAATGAATGAATAAATGCTTTTGTATAAATATAGTTTTTAAAGGGGGTCATAAAATGTGAGGTCATGAATTTAAATGTTTAATTTGGAATATGTTTAATAAATGTATGATGAAAAATTAACTACTAATCAGGCCCATTTACCTAGTAAAGCCATTAGAGCCGCACCGCAGCACATAATGAAGTAGGCATAAAGCATTCTTTTGAAACCATCTGGACCTTTGAATTGGTTTGAATATAAGAATTCGTGAGCCATTAGCTCAACTAGACCAGTATAGATTAAGATACCTGAAGATATAGAATCAAAGATACCATTAGTGATTAATGCAGTTCTTGAACCAGGTATAAATGAGTTACGGACACCAATACCAATTGCTGCAGCAATTGGAGCAGTTAAGGTGAATGCTAGACCCATGATCCATGGACTATATCTTTTACTATCTGGCCATGGGGTCTCTGCAATTCTTGTACCTAAACCTAACCCTTCGAACATTTGATGAAACGTTAGGACAATAAATAAAGTTTCGAATTCTTCACCTGAGACAGAAAGCGAAAGACCAACAAAGACTGAATGGAAAATAATACCGAACTCTAGAATTGTAACTGAGAAAATTTGATTTAAATATTGTTCTTTCTCTTTTTTATTTATTGGAATACCTAGTTCGGAAACATCTTGGTGTTCATCATCATGACCGTAATGATCTTGACCTGGTACGGACACCATTTTACTCAAATGTTTCTTTCCAGTATTACTTGATTCTGTTTGAAGATTGACGCCAGACTCTAAATCAATCTTATATTCATCAAAATCTCCTGTTTCCTTATCCACGTGCTGGTTGTAATCAAAATTATGTTCACTTAAAGTATCCTTTTTCATTAAACTATCATCAATAGCTATTGCGTTGCTATTGTTATTGTTACCATTATATGTAACTGGAGATGTGCCATCAATATTACTAATTTCTCTGTTATAGTAAACTTCAATATTATTATTGGAAGAACTTGATAGATCTAAACTATCATCTAAACCCATATGAGAAGATGGTGCAGTGTCGATATTTGTGCCGTTATGATCATGATCATCTTCTCCCATTGCTTTTGTCACATAATAATGTGTAACAATTTCAGTGAAAAATAATAAGAATAAAGACATCAAACAGATACCAAATGCCCAGGGGTACTCGACAAAAGTGCCTCCTAAACAATCGTTACCCAATGCTTCAGATGCAGGTTGCAATAAATGAATAAATGCAGTTGCAGCAATCACACCTGAACCGAAAAATTTGGCAATAAAGAAACACCAATCTGGTAGCCGTATAAAAGAGTATCTTGAGGATAAAATTGGGAAGTAGACACCGAGCCCAGAAGAGATCATAATTATGAAAACTGCTAGAATCCGTATATTCTGATGTCCATTATATTCACTTACATTCTGGCATGTATCTGTAGGCGAGTCTCTCGCTATTAAATCAATCATATTTGTTGTACTTGTTAATTTGATATACTTTTTTCTATTTGGATCGATGTTGCGATAACTTTTCGAGAGTTCTAAAAGATGCTTGTTAATATATATAAATAGGATTCAAGATTTCAATCGAACGATTTATATAAAGTGTTCATCAGGGGACAGAATGATGGAATCGTCGAGGATCAATGAGAAACATGCAACATACAATTCCATCCTTTGTAATTGAATTTCCTTCAGTGACCACTTTCAATCTGCCACAGTTACGTATCTCCCGCTAATTTCCTTGCAAAACAGGGAATTCTTCCCTCTTAATTTCTTTCTTTACTTTCTTCTAATTTCATCATCTGTTACTGTGTCAGCCCACGGAACACACAACTGAGCCCGCACAAAGAACTCTGATTATCAAATTTCATAAATTTTCCAAATAAAGTTTTCTAGATTTACGCGCGCAGAAAAGCAATTCTGGTTTGCTTTTTTTTTATGAGAGGCCCACCAGGCCACCGTGCCCCTGGTGAGGTGTGGTGCGATAGTTTCTGTGTAAAAATATGTTGCTTTCTCTTATTTCTGTCACAACCGTCGAGGTTATGAGGCAACGGCGAAATAAAAAAATACCTTCGAGGTTATGGAGGAAGGATCCCATTGTCGTACCACATGATGTTATTTTAGTGTAATTTCCGCTTTCTTCCATTCTCGTCAGATTATTGTTAGGATCTTATTAGAGATGAATATATATGATTATGAAGATTACGTATTATTGTTTTTATTATTTGACTACAAGTTGCAGGGTTTTTCGGAGATCAAGGAGACTCTAAGTCACTGAAACTCGATGGAGGAGTAGCTCCAAACATTCTGTTTGACTGTTGCAAAGCACGGTTCTTGGTGGGGGTAGACCTCGAGATGACTTCTTGTGGTGGGTTCAGTAGTCCGTATTGTTTGATATCCTTGGATAATTGTTCGTCCATCTTAGCTAACACATACCCGTTCTTGTCTCTTTCGATATTTGTCTTGATTGGACTATGATGTTTATCTGGGGTACCATTATTGTCATAGTCCTGACGTTTTGTTGGCGATTGCGGTTTAGATATGATACCTGTATCGTACTTCTTACTACCACTACAAATCATTTTACTTCTATGCGACATCATTGCACTCTCCTTTAAGAAACGTTTCCCACACGGACATATGAATGGTTTCTTTTCATGAGTATGTTTATGTCTCATTAAATCATGATTTCTTACAAATGCTTTACCGCAACCTTCAAAATCACATTCATATGGTCTATCCTGTAGATGTGTCTGAATATGGGATCTTACATTATAACGACGTTTAAAAGCTTTACCACAACCTGGATATAAACATTGAAATAGCTTATCAGGTAATTCCTTAACGTATTGATCGATAGAACCAGGTGGTAATGTACTAGGTTTCTTTGTGATTTTAATGGGACTAGGAGTAAATTCCATAGGTGCAGGTAACCTTTCGTATATATTTGGAGTCTGGTGTATCTGTTGTTGTTGATTTACCATTAGTTGTTGTTTGACCAAGGGACTGCCGTTTGTGGCTGTTGATTCAGGAAGTGTCTTAATAGGTGTATGTTGGAAAGTATGTTTCTGAGGCAGTTTACATTTAATTGGTGTTGTCTCAGTGGAACCTGGAATGGTAGGCATAGATATACCTAAGCCGAGTAAACCATTGTTCGTCTTGGAACAAATATTGGAATAAGTATCCTGCTGTGGGATAGTTGATGCACTTGATATTACTGACATTTTCTTGTTATGTGATTGTTGCTGCGATTCGCCCGTTGCACTTTCATTTGTCCATGGAGGAGTGAATGGTATATTCATCCCGGGACTTCTTTGTTTCGATTGGAAATTTCGTGGTGATCCAAATTTTTCTTTGTCTTTACTGCTTGTCTCTGATCTTGGTGGACTCTTGTATGTGTTAAATACTGGAGCAGGTGGGATTGGTGGAATATTACTCGACCCTTCTTTTAGATAATCGTTACTACTATTTTCATCAAGTTGTAAATTTGGAATTAAACCATTTCTTTTACGACCATGGCTATACCCTTTAGATGGTGAACCATTTATTGTTGTATTGGAATTGAGCGGTGAACACATTGATCTTTGTGGAGAGTTTGACGGTGGAGGGAACTGATATGTTCCAGCAGCAGAATTACTAGTAATAATCAATGGATCATCTTCACCACGTCCTCTGTTGGACCTTGCAGGTGTCTGGATCATTTGTGGTACAATGTGTGATCTTAAAGGAGAACCTCCATTGGATGGAATACTATTCCGAGTGTTCAATTGTTGTTGCTGATGTTGTGCAGATGCTTCCTGTTCCTCTAATACTTGTTGTAATTTTGCTTGTTGTAATTGGTTTTCTCTTAATTGTAATTCCAATTTTTTGTTCATCTCTTTTTGCTTCTCTAATTCTAACCTCAGAGTTTCTTGTTGACTTAGAATCATTCGATTTAATTGATCGTTGGTCGAATTACTACTTTTATTATTATTTAAAATTGCAGCTGGATTCGCAGCAAAATTATTATAATTGCTTGCTGGTTCCATTGACTCAGGACTATTAGAGTTGTAATTACTGATCATGTTGTTAAGATTTGGATCCTTAGACATTTCACGAATAGTCTTTTGAATACTGGATATACTTAAAGTCTTGTTATGATTGGCAAAACCAAAAATTGCTGTACCGCTCATACCTCTCTTATGTGTCATGGAAGGTTTCTTACTATGTTGTTCTCCAAATTGTTGCGGTGTTACAATTATATTATTCTGTCTCCAATCAACACCGTTCTCATTTGGAGATGGTGCCATTGGAATGTCCAAATCTTTTAATTCCTGTGTTAACAAATTATCGATATCACTATATTGCAAATCGAAATTATTGTTATCCACCATTAGATTAGTATTCAATTTAGAAGGTTTTGAAAAATTTTGTAAGTCATAACCACTACCATTATTACTTAAATTTAAAAATGATTCTTCATTAATGTCTTGCATAAAATTTGGTTGTCTAAAGATTTCATCATTGCTGTTCGAGCTTTTATTGCCACTGTTATTGTTACTATTATTATCCTTAAATACGTTCTGTGGGTTAACTAACCACGATTCAATTTCAGAATCCATTGTACTAATGGAAATATTACAATTGTATTTTTCTTTATAATTCAAAAAAGGGGAGGGGTATTGTGAACTTTCAATAAAGTTAAACTCTATCAATTTCAGAATAAAATATTTTCACTATCTTTTCAACGTCTTCAAATATAAAAAGGGGATATTATTTGAATCGTTAATAGTTTTTGAACAGTACACAATTATAACCAGGAGTGAATATAGTAATCTTTGATATCAAATGAGTGGAAATTTACAGATAATTGGACACAAACTTTCTTTTGTTGTTCTTGCTTTTATCCTAATTCTGCCAGTTGGTGTAAAAAAAAAATATCAATCACTATTGGTAACTATGTTAGTTTATGCTTCCTTATGTAGAGCAGCTGATTGAAGAAAAAGTACAGAATGTTGTTGTTGTTTGTTTTTTTATAATGTATTAAAATTATTGCTCTTCTTATTATATGTTATTTTAATAAGGAGTTTCATTTACTAAAACGGAAAAAGAAATTGAATAATTTAGAAGAAAAATGTATAAAGTTCCCCTTTCATGTATTAATTTCTATCAACAACACATGATTATTTTCTCTTTAACAAATTGTTTATTGTTATCCTTCAACATGCTTCGTACAAAGCAAACATAAGCTGAATGTATATTTTGTTCAAACAATGAGTACTTCAATTTTTTACTTAATTTGGTTGTTTACCAATTACCCGATTAGGACAATGGAGGAACGGAACGGAAAAAATTCTTGAAAATTTGTAGTCACGTGCAGAAATTACAAGTCACGTGCACAACTGAATTTTCAGGTTTTTTCAACTAGCTTAGCCGCCATCGACAATTAGCAAATGTATTCATTCAGGTAATCTTATAGATAAGGACTCTCTATTCTTGTCGAATTTGACAGCATTTACCTCAAATGAGGGTATTTTGGCATTGCATGCCGGTTCATCCTCAAATACTTGATTTAATGTCTCTATTTCAGGAAATTGAGAGTTTTCTTTTAAGTAGACTTGTGCAATCGACATATGTGACTGAAGTATATCAAGATCAAATATGGGTGTAGCGTCTAATCCTTCTTTACATTTTTCAATAATTTTGTACAGCTGTATGATATACTTCTTTTTGATCTCAGTTTCGATATCTAATACCATGAAGCATATTTTAGGGTTAGAGAATGAGGTCATTAATTTAGGCTTCTCATTAAATCTCATTTCGAATGGTTTAATATTACTCTTTTCTATCTCAGTTTGCAACCGTTCAAACAATCTATCCCTATTTTTGACATTATTGAATGATATATTGGAAGTTATTGAGACATGTAATGATCGAGGTGACCCTAAATCAGACCAATATAAAGGTTTTATTTTCATTGCAAACCCATTTCGTTTGAATGTTTCGGTGTAGTATGTCACCAGTTTAAATAACTGTTGGCGATCCTTGGTTGTAGGTCTCCATTCTAAATATATGAATGTGTTCCAAAAGCCTTTTGCTGATGATTTAATGCTCATTGTGGATATTTCCTTATTGGAATTTGCGGAAGTAAAACTTGGGCCAATATGGTACTTATCTAATACTGAACTCGGTATAGCTGGAAGTCTATCGTCGTCTGAGTTATCTTCTGATGATGTGTCGTATTTACTCTGTGGTAGATTCATTTATGTCAGCGTGTACACAAATGTATCAATATGTTCTGGTTTGTACAGTTGATATTAAAATGTTTCTGCAGATTTTAACAACATTAGAGCCCGATCAAAATGACTATCGTATAGGTTGGAACCATCGATGACTTGTCTCTATTAGTTAAGCGTTGCGCTTGGTTCTTGCTGTCTTTTGATCAGGCTATTAACTACTACGCGTTATCGGGACTAATCATTATTTTTTTCACAAGCAAAAAGGATACCGTGGGATTGAGAGATCGTTGAACAAACATGGGAAACCATTGACAGGAATTGACTTTATTCAACAAACAGAGATGAATTCATGATTATATAGACCCAATTAATCATCGTGGAGTTCAAAGACGTACCAATTTATATAAGAAACCTTCGAACTTTATTAGTAGTCGTTTCTAAACTTCTTTTTTGTTGCTTCTATAAAGTAAAAGAGTAAAGGGAAATACATATCAGCAACTAATTTGATAAATTTCACAAACAAGCATGCCTACAAACGAAATACATTCAAGACCTCACACTGGTCGTCATTCAAGATCAGGTTCAACATCAAGTTCTAGAAGACCCTCTTTGACTAGAAGTAGATCTTCTCAAAGACTGATTAGAACAATTAGTGTCGACAGAAACGAGGAAGTTGTCTTAGATTTCAGTGATGGAGAACTAGACCTAGAAAAAGTAAATGAATCATTGAATAAATTAAATATGGATTCAGAAAGCGCGGGAACGGCATCAGGTGGAATGGACTCGAAGTTGCCAAGTTTAAGTGGATTAAAAGTAGCAATCAGTTCAACAAATTCCAAGAATAATTCCAAGAGTGAATATATTGAAATACCTTATGTTAAAGCTACCATATATAGTACCTTACCTTCAGAATATTTGAAAAAGGACATATTGAACGTTGCACATACTCTACGAATCCGTAAATGGCACTCGAGGAATTCAATGTTATCAAAATTGGACCCAGGTGAATTGATATTAACCAAAATATCCGGTGCTATGACAAACTCTATTTTTAAAGTTGAATATCCAAATTTACCATCACTGTTATTAAGGGTATATGGTAGTAATAACGATACTATTATCGATAGAGAATACGAATTACAAATATTGGCGAGATTATCAATTAGAAGCATCGGTCCATCACTATATGGTTGTTTCGAGAATGGTAGGTTCGAGCAATATTTAGAAAACTCAACAACGTTGGGACGTGATGATATCAGAGACTGGAAAACATCACAAAGAATTGCAAGAAGAATGAAGGAATTACATTCGGGTGTGCCTTTACTGAAATCAGAGATTGAAACAGGTGCCACATGTTGGAATAAAATATTTACATGGTTAAAAGTATTGGAAGATACAGGAAAATCATGGATACAGGATGATCAAAATATTAAGGACGCATTTAAATGTGTTAATTGGGAACATTTTAAAAAAGTAGTGCATTCATATCATGATTGGTTATATAAGCAAGGAAGAAGTAAGCCAACTTTAGTATTTTGTCATAATGATGCTCAGTATGGTAATTTATTATTTACAGCACCTGTGGTTGATGTTATAGAACACGCAACACATGTTGATAGTAGTGCGACATCTGTTACTTCCACAAATTCAAACGCATCTTTATTCCCAACCTCATCCGGTGTATCTGTTGAAAAGATTATTAATCCAACCAAACAAGAACAAAGTCAAGATTCAAAGCTGGTTGTTATTGATTTTGAATATGCGGGTCCTAATCCAGCTGCATATGATTTGGCAAACCATTTAAGTGAATGGATGCATGATTATAGTGGTGTCCATCCATATAAATGTAATCCGGAGGCATTCCCAAATAAGGAACAAACACTAAACTTCCTGTATTCTTATGTATCACATTTACAAGGTGGTGACAAGGAAAATAGAAAAGTTATCATTGACAAGGAGGTCAGATATTTTTATAATTCAATAATTAGATGGAGAGCCACTGTTCAATTATTTTGGTCTGTATGGGGTGTTCTGCAGAGTGGTATATTAGAACCCGAGCTAGAAGAGTCATTACAAGAATCTACAGGTCCAAATGGTGAATTATATATAATAAAAACTGAGGGGACAGAAGCAGAGAAAGATTCAACTGTTACAGATGAGATCGTCCATGATGATACCATTGATGAAACTGATGATGGTGGTGTCAATGTTGATACTTTCGACTACATTAAATATAGTAGTGATAAGATTTCTGTATTTTGGTCCGATCTGGTTGCCCTGAATATTATTAAAAAATCAGATACTCTTATAACAACATTCGATGCTCTAGATGCCTCAATGTTATAGAGTTGATGGGTTGAACACATAGTTCATAGTCTTTATGAGGACTATTACTTGCTTTTGACAGTAAATTTTGCATGATGTTCCTAATTTATTCATTGGTTCCAGATTATATCGCCTTGTTTATAGTATATAATAAAAAATATATTTATTACGATCTTTTTTATTACAAATGGTATATGTCATCTATACCTTATGTAACAAAACGCGCATTGATTTAATTTAATACAATTCGCGTTACAGTGATTGTATTAGTAAACACATCTTATTAAGCAATGGGATATTTAAGACACACAAAAAAAGATAAATATATACATACATTGCTGTTATTACAGTTAATAATTACATTAGTAATATGAAAATTTGGTTGAGAAATGGATTATAGAAGAGCTCAACGTAATTTAAAGTTGATTAATGATAATAATGTGGATCAACATTTAAAAAGTGCGGAAGATATATTAGACGATATAGAGGCACAAGAAAGAATCCAAGGAAATGATGATGATGATGATGATGATGATGATGTATTAATAAGTACACAGGTTCCCTCGTTGAAATTCTCACAATCGTCTGGATCAAGTCCTGTGGATAGTAGACGAACTAACAGTAGCAGAGTGACCTCTCCACGAAAGAGTTTAGGTTTGATGGCAGATGCAATCAATACTATACATGAAGAAATGAACGAGGACTCGGAGATGTCTAAGGAAGCTGTAGAAATACCCACTGAGACAGAAGTGATAGAAGTAGTGCCTCAAGGGAATGACTTTAATGATAAACAAAGTGATCATGATATAACGGCTCGGGAAGATGATAACACCACCGACATTCATCGGGAAGCAACTACACAGTCAGGACAAGTATTTATAAATACCCAAATTCAAAGCCGGTTAGATGTGATCAATCGAGAAACTGAATTAAAGAATAGATTGAGTCAATTCAGATATGAAACAGAAGATAGTACAGATTTACTTCCGTTTAATATAGAAATCTCAAATGGGAATAGTAATGGTAAACGAGTATTATCAAGAACTACGTCAATAAATGAATCTCAGAAGAAGAGAAAGAGAAGTGCACAAGTTAAAAAAAATGTAGAACCAAAATTAACTAGAGCTCAAGATCTTTTAAAGAAACTATCTGGTAAACATAAGAAAGTACGAGATATTTTAAAAAGTCAAAAGGAATCTGATAATAATAATAAAGATAGAACTTATAGGCGTGCCACGAAATCATTTGATGTATATAATTCTGAGGAGTGGAAGTCCATAAGTTCTCAGATATTGAAAAATTTCCCAAGAAGTGATACACAAGATGTAAAAGACGTGTTCTGCTATTTATATGGAGATTGTGATACTGCAGATATGTGGCAATCATCTCAGAGACCTCCAGAGGAATTGGTAACCGAGGGACAAAGTAAAGATATTCAAAAGAGTAAAAGTACTGAATTATTAGCGGATAGTCCTGGCATGATGAAATTATTAACTTTATCACAAGTAATGGAGGATACTACGGACCAAGAGAAAAGTTTATTGATAGTTGAAGAAAATATAAAACTAAATAGTGAGAAATATGTTCCTGACGAGAACAGTATATATATTACTGAGGAAAACAAATTGATAGAATCTGTATCCAACGAATCGGAAGGTAGTGTGTTAAGAGAAAACAGTCCAATACAAGACGATCCACCTATGTTATCAGTGGAATCCAATAAGAGCACTACTAGTAATGAAAATTCAGACATGGTTTTGTATGATAGTATGGATGAAGTTAAATTAGAATTTCCTAATATATCAGAAACTGATATAAAAAGCAATATATTATTGAACAAACCGGTATTAGTAGCACCAAATGAGATTTTGTCAGATGTTGAAAAAGCAGAAACCAATATAAATGGAGATGATCATGTTGTGGATTTGACACAGGCGTCCTTTACAGTATCCAATGAATTAATATCTCCGATGAAACCGGATGATATATTAAAGAAAGAAAGTACACCCAAGAAGAAAAGTACGCATACTTCAGATAATATTCAGGTACCTGCTACGCGCAGTCCAACATTAGTGTCCTCAACAGAAGCAAATAAACCGGTTGATACCTTTAAATGTGGTTCTATTGTTAATGCTAGGTTATCGAATGAGGTATGTGGTTTGATTCAAAAGCAAGATGAATCATTTAAATTGATTGGAGATAATATGAAGAGCGACGATACAATCATATATGATTCCGAAAGTTGTGATAAAATTCATGATGGATCAACTGATATTTCTAAAGCAAATGTGATGGAATTGAAATATAGTTGTAAAGATGTGCAGATGAAAATAAATGAGTCAAATATCAGGGAACCTATTGAAAATGAGAATATAATAGTTTCCCAAACTTCAACAGCCCAAGAAATGAGACAAACTATGAAATCCATAGGATTAAAACCTGTTAGAAGTAAAAGTCAGATGGCTGAATCACTAGAGATTATGTCACAGACTATTACTGTCAATTCAATAAATTCGATTGCTACAAGACAAAATTTATTTGATCATATTACTAAACTTATTCAGGGACAACCCTTTTTATTGGAACAGATCCAAACTTTTCAACCTATATTAATTGACAGATTTATTAGTGAATTAATCGAAATCGACCCGTTTATTGAAAAAATTGATGAATCCACTATACAAAACTGGGCAGATACAAATGGAGTTAGTTTAAAACGTAGTTGAAGCATTTTACTAATCTTTGCGTAACGATGATCTTGGTTTGGAAATTCGAGAGAGCCCGATGCCCGATGCCCGGTTTGGTTTGTAAACAAAATGAAGAAAAAAAAAGTTTCAAAGTTTAAAAAATATCATAGAAGGAGTGTAAAACAAAGAAAGCAGTAATAAAAGAATGTTCGATAGTTTCTGGCAGCCTCTATATATTTGATATGAAATGGCTAAGATATAATGGTATTTCAGTTGGATGTATTAGATGATGACAATTTACATGAACATATATTTTCAAGGTATGTTGAATTAGAACGGAATACAGATACATTAAAACAGGATTTAGGTATTCAATCACGTACAGATACCACAATTGAAATAGACATTGAACCACCGATACATTTACCAGATATTGCTTCTCTTGTACTACTAGATAAGGATAAGAAATCTGAAAATAAGAAATTACGCAAGAGTAAGAAAAGAGATAAGAACCATAAAGATCAAGAAAGGTATAATATAATAATTGAACAATCAATAAGTGATTTGAATTCGACAATATCGAATAATAATTCTACTACAGGGTATGTGTTGTGGTCGAGTACACCGTTTTTCCTACGATGGTTATTATATGATAAGAATGCATTACCATTTAGACAACAGACAACAGATGATTCTTTAATTATTCCACCAATGTACAGTCAACATACAACAAATAGAGTTGGTATTATAGAATTAGGGACAGGTATATCCTCCTTAATGGCAATTGTATTATCTAATCATGTAGATCAATATATTTGTACAGATCAGAAGGGTATATTAAATAAATTAAAATATAATATTCGTGAAAATTTGAATCAGATAACGAAACGTATGTATAAATCTGAAACATTAGGAATGATCAAATCAGTAGCAACTACTGAAATTGATGAAGAAGATATCAACCCTCGTAGACCTATTGTCACGATTGAAGTAGAAGAATTAGATTGGGAAACATTTAAAATCGGACAAAACACAAAATATTTAGCTAATTTACAAGAAAATTGTAATACTATCTACATTTTGGCGATGGATGTAATATATAACGAATATTTGATTGGACCATTCCTTGAAACGATAACTAAATTAAGAGAATATTTTTCCGATGATGATGTGGAGGTCAAATGTCTAATTGGAATCCATCTAAGATCCCAAGATATTGTTACACAATTCCTAGAATCTGCAGTTACAGATTTCCATCTACCTGTTACTTATATGAATGATCCCATACTAGAACAATCCCGATACTCTCTATATCTGATATAAAACAGTGGGAAAAATGGCAGTTATCTCCATGGGAATAAGACCAATAAACAAATGTAGACACACACACACACACACATTGCGGATTTCTGTTTTGTGCGTACGGCTCAGCCATTCCACCATCTCCGTAGTGTGGAACTGTTCGACTATGCGCGCACATTTGTTTTTTTCTTTTTGACAACGCGAGAAAAACAAAAGGATGTGGTGTTGTATGCTTGCACGCACGGTTCTAGGGGCAGCCCTTCTTCTTTCGAAATTGTTTCAAATTTTCAATTATTCTTATTGTGTACGTGTATGTATCTATTGTAAATATTGTTATAGTAAGAGAATAGAACGTGAGATTGATTGATATATATTATTATACTAATAATGTGTTTGCAAGTAGCAATATGTATTGACCTATATGAATGTGTGCATGTATCTATTATATTTCCGTTTGATCGACCCTCTCTCTCTGTCTTCCTGTCCGCGGAATCTGTTTTCTTCTTCTTCTTCTTCTTCTTCTTCCTCGTTTTAATCATCGAGTACGTGAGTGCGTAAACTCAGCGAAAAATGAGGAAATCTTATTTAACAAACGGCGAGGCTAAATATGTTTATTTGTTACTTTTTGTTTAGCTAACTAGTTAAATTAAATTAAATTCTGCCTCAGAGAGAAAGAAGGGACAGAAATTTTTCATTTTTGCGAAGAGGCGAAAACAAGAAACAAACAAGCACAGATAGATAGATGGGTTTTTTCATAAATAGACAGAACAAGGGACAATAATAAGAAGAATTCATTGAAATATGATTCTCTACTGATCGTAAATCATTTTTTTCTTTTAATCTTTAAAGACATGTATTCTTTTTTCTTATTCCTTTTCTTTTTAGAACATATATAACATATTTGTGAATGCATATAGATAGATACCGATATACAGCATCGGAACATATTTTTTTCATTTTATTATTTTTAAAAAAGGATATATTGTTCGTTTTTTCTACGATATCATTAGATACCCTTTCACAGAGGGGATAAAGTTATTGCAAGTATCACTATTCTCTTTTGTTAATATAGAATAGAGTGATATATACTCAGGAGTATACGATTATTAATACATATCTACTATTACTATTATTATTGTTTTTACCTTTTTTTACTTTTTAATTTGCATCGATTTAACAGATAAAAAAAAGCATACATATATACATAATCACAGGTGAGATATGGCTGTATGGGAACATTTAGAAGTATCTAAAGCTCATGTAGCATATGCTTGTGTAGGTGTATTCTCATCTATCTTCTCCCTAGTATCACTCTTCATTAAGGAGAAATTATATATTGGTGAATCTACTGTAGCAGGTATATTTGGTATCATTGTTGGACCAGTATGTTTAAATTGGTTTAATCCATTAGAATGGGGGAATTCAGATTCTATTACTTTGGAAATTACAAGAATAGTATTATGTTTACAAATTTTTGCTGTGGCAGTTGAACTACCGAGAAAATATATGTTGAAACATTGGTTATCAATAGTAATGCTATTATTACCAGTAATGACCATAGGTTGGTTAATCATTGGTTTATTTATTTGGATTCTTATACCAGGTTTAAATTTCTCTGCAAGTTTATTAGTCTCCGCTTGTATTACAGCTACAGATCCTATTTTAGCACAATCTGTTGTATCAGGTAAATTTGCACAAAGAGTTCCAGGTCATTTAAGAAACTTATTATCAGCTGAATCAGGTTGTAATGATGGTATGGCTTTCCCATTCATTTATTTATCATTAAATTTAATTCTATACCCTGGGAACGCAAGAGAAATTGTTAAGGATTGGATCTGTGTAACTATCTTATATGAATGTATCTTTGGTGCAATATTAGGGATCTTTATTGGTTATACAGGTAAACGTGCAATTAAATTCGCAGAAGAGAAAAATATTATTGATAGAGAATCCTTTTTAGCATTTTATGTTGTATTGTCCTTTTGTTGCGCAGGTTTCGGTTCGATTTTAGGTGTCGATGATTTATTAGTCTCTTTCAGTGCAGGTGCAACTTTTGCGTGGGATGGTTGGTTCTCAAAGAGAACTGAAGAAAGTAAAGTCTCTACTGTGATTGATTTATTATTAAATTATGCATATTTTATCTATTTTGGTGCGATCGTACCATGGGCACAATTTAATAATGGATCAATTGGTTG
This sequence comes from Maudiozyma turicensis, assembly GCA_003708545.1. NCBI lineage: Eukaryota > Fungi > Ascomycota > Saccharomycetes > Saccharomycetales > Saccharomycetaceae > Maudiozyma > Maudiozyma turicensis. The sequence goes on from PPOO01000947.1 coordinate 209,687, forward strand.
TAACGTTTGGAGATTAATTATCTTAGCTATTGTTGTTATCTTCTTAAGAAGAATTCCTGCTGTATTGGCAATGAGAAGATTTATCCCAGATATCAAATCTTGGCGTGAAGCTTTATTTGTTGGTCATTTCGGTCCAATTGGTGTTGGTGCAATTTTTGCAGCTATCCTATCAAGATCAGAATTAGAAGCAAGTATCTCTGATGAGGAGACTCCTTTGAAACATTTACCTCCAAAGGGTACAAAACATTATCAATTGATCGCATGTATTTGGCCAATTGTTTGTTTCTTTATTGTCACCTCCATCATTGTTCATGGTTCTTCAGTTGCAATCATTACATTAGGTCGTCATTTGAATACAATTACATTGACAAAAACTTTCACTACACAAACATTTGGTGGTGGTGGTAAGAGTTCCTGGATGCAAAGATTACCTTCCTTGGATAAAGCCGGAAGATCTTTCTCTTTACAGAGAGTAGATACTACAGGTAAATTTATTCCAGGTACGGGTAAAGGTGACAAGGAAGCACTATCCAGAACAAGTACAGTCGAAACCAGTGGTATCCCTGTAAGACATGCAGGTGGTATGAGAAGAAGAAAACACAAGAAGCATAATAAGAAACATAAGAAATTAAGATCAAGACATTTACCTCATGAAATTTTCAGATCCAGGTCACATAAATATTCAAACGAATATGATGACGAATTAAATGATTTAGGTAGAGAAAGATTGCAACGTGAAAAGGAGGCTCGCGCAGCTACATTTGCATTAAGCTCCTCTGTTGCACCACAAGAACAACAAAGTTCCGATGAAATACGATTACAGCATCCTTATGACTATGGTGAAGACGGAGAGACGACAGGAACAGGAAGCTTGCGTAGTGCGTACACGGAGCAATCATCGAATAAAATCGTCAGAGGTAGAAGTGAAAGTGTTGCTAGCTCTGGTGGTACTGGTAGCAGTCAATTGGTTAGTCCACATGTTCAAGAATTACCTACATATCCTGCATTTGAATCAGATCATGAATTATTCGATGAAGATGAACAAAGTATTAGAGGTAGATCTGAAAGTGATGCATATTCAAATAAGTTACATGTCACTGATTCACCAAACAACGTGCCATATGATTCCGATGCTCAATATAACGAGAAACAACAGAAATCATCTTCAAGTAGTAGTTCTATGACCTCATTCGAAAGAAAAAGATTAAAAGAGATTGAGGAAGCAGAAAATACAGGTAAAATGGCTTATACAGAAGGTGATCAAATCATTATTGAAAATAAACATGGTGAAATTTTGGATCAAGCTAAATTAAATAGAACACCTGATGATGATATCGAAGGTAGTTTGAAACAATATGAGGGTGGT
>PPOO01000947.1:218576-233197 GCA_003708545.1 Maudiozyma turicensis
ATAAAGTCCCCAAATAAAGCCTATGTTCAAAGTAATGTCATTTTTGGACAATTATTAGGTATGGCTGATAATGTCACACATGATTTAATAAATACTTATGGGGTGAAAAATATTATCAAATATGTTCCATGGGGTCCAGCTATTGAAACGAAGGATTACTTATTGAGAAGACTGCAAGAGAATGGTGATGCTGTAAGGGCAGATAATGGCTGGCCATTATTAAAATCTATTTTGTCATCATTAAGATCATAAGCGTTTAACGAAATTCCTTTTATCCTTTTCATGTTTTAATGAATTTTTGAAAAACCCTTAAATCACTAAAGAACTTTTATAAACACCTTCAATTCGACTCATTATTATTTAAAACATTTCTTATATTTTTAAAAACAATTATATATTTAATATCATTCTAAAACACATCTTCCTATAATTAATTTTAATCATTATTTCAAGCAAACATATATATATGAGGACTTTATGGTGGTGTAAGAAGTGGAAGGAGAATTTCAACGGTGCTAACTAGTACTGCTAAATTGTATCCAGCTTGAAAGATTTCTAAACACACCCATTCTTGCATAATGTACAGTTATATTATTATATTATTATATTTCTTAGAACGAGTTGAGTTGGTTAATAAAACTCTGTGTTTCTGCTAACCATAGAATTTGGTGCATATAAATTGTATGAAGTATTTTCACTCGCCCATGGAAAGTCCTATGATATAGTAGTGACGCTAATTCGATGACTAACTAGAAATATTATGTAACATCTGCCGAAGTTACTTTACTGTTGGTTAAAGTTAGATTCTAAATTAATTGAGTTTAGGGAGTTTAAAAAAGTATATAAATTAGAATATATGTGTGGAATTTATTGAAGACGCTACTAAATTTGAAGTTTTATTATATTTGAACGAGATATTTAAAAATTGTTAGCTTTTCTTTTCAATGAGAAATGCCCAAAATATGAATTCTACATAAACAAAAAAAAGATAATGATAAAAAAATGTATTCCATTAAAGAATATAACTGTTGTCAATGTTAAAATAAGACTCCAAAACAGATGTGTTAAAAAAAGGAAAAAGTTTGAGGAGGTTATTTTTATAACGAATGTTATCTATTATGATCGATTTCAGGCCATCTGAATTCTCAACTAGATTATAATTTGTCGGGTTATCTTTTGTCACTTATATGTAGAGTCTACCGAATTTTAGAACATTTAAAGCATTAACAGACTCCCATTTCACTAGGAGAAACTGATAGAAATCCTCGTTTCTAACAGGTTGAGCATTTGGTTCGGTGGTATTTTGATTCATTGTTTTTTATTTATTATACAATTAATATACAATTAGTTCTGCGTACTCCCTTTTCCGCAGGAATTATTTTATTTAAAAGTTTTATATTACAAACCTCTGTCTTTGTATACTTGAGGTTTAGGGAGATATAATTTATTATTCACATCCATGAATTCCATATTCGAATGTTGTCATACAAGCCTATCCATTTATAAAGAATTGCGTGGTACATTCTGCTTTTGTTATGCTCTTATGGTTGTCTTGTACTACACATCCTTAGAACATTAAGCTCAGTACTATGCTTTTTACTTAACATGAAGAAAATTAATAATATACCAAGGAGTGATATGAAAAGTAAATTCGACAGCACTCTTCCAATTGATTATCCCTGCCGATATATACCAGTGTGAGTAACATGTTGCTTATCGACCCGATTTCTCCGTGATATGAACTAGCACTACAGATTTTTTGCAATACATAAAAAAGTATAATTTTCTGATTTATCTGATATTACATATTTTACATTTAAATTTATATATATATTTGGTGTAAATTGTTTGATTTATCAGATTCCATTTCTTAAAAATATATTATACAAATTTATTATGTTATTAGATCAACGTATATTCGTCTGATCTTTTTTAATATAAAAATTAAAAATAATATACAAAATATTTAGGAAATACATTATTTCATTACATGAAATATTGTACCCTTTATATAACATTGGATTCATATAATCATGATTATAAATCTTCAATATCAGCATTGTAGAAATTACGCAAGGTTCTGAATTACATTTCATTCTTATTTTTTATTCTTGTGGATCGTTAAATATTGAACATTATCAAATTTATCAATCTTTATCTTTTTATTCTTATTCTATTTTATATTTCTCATGTAATTCTTTCACTTAGAAAATTCTGACAATATTTTCCTTGTAAAAGATATATAGGAGTATTATCGAAACAACAGGACCCATATCATTCAAGTAATATTGTATTGTTTTGGAACTATTTAGATAGAGCCAAACATACAATTAATATAGTCCGGATGAAGCGTATCTGAGGGCTCACACTCGAGACAAAGACCGTGTTGTAAAATAAAGAAAATAAGATTAAAAAGAAAGATTAATAACATATAACAAAATACATTATATCTTGATTAACATTAGTTAAGATAGAAGAAGATATACTTTATATACCTTAATTTATTGAATACTAGTTATTACTGATTACTAATTTTATAAGACTGACAATAGTACACACCAAAATACTATCTTAGTCAAGAATACATTAATTATTAATACGAGCAAAGATATTTAGAGCTCGACAAAGAATACAATATATTAATCGTATTATTGACATTCTGTCTATTTTGGGGTCCTATTGATCAATCCTGGAGGACGGGAATCAGTTCTTATTTTGTTCTTCTCAGAATAAAATAAAATGATAAATTCTAAACCTAATTAGAAAACAATACACGACCTCTATAATTTCAATATGCTATAGAACTTTTGATATTTAGGCAACGCAATAAATATTGAACAGTAGTAATTGTTATGTATGCCTACATACTATTTGTTGTAATTAATGCTAAGTTGCAATACTTACATTTTAATATATAGTAGATAAGTTACTGTATGGTATTTAACTTACTACTTCCACTTTAGGAATTGATTTCCTAAGTAGGCACTATTGTCCGCTTTAGGATAAAAAGCGGGTAATAATTTTATCTAAGAAAAAATTGATGTCATCGAGAAAAACTAACTGTTTTATAAAAGAACTCGATGAATTGCGTATACTAAATAATAGAGTTTATAATTACTTTGTACATTATATAAAATACTCTAACCGAAATATTTTGTATTAATTGATATTTATAAAATATGTCCCCAAGTTCCATTAACCATATGTTTGGAAATTTCTCTTTAGTAAACCTGAGTCAACACTATTATTCCATCCGTTGCTTAAGCAATTTTCCTACTGCCATCATTATAATATTCTGGTTTGAGTAATTAGTTTGAACCCAAAATAAAATAGGCAATTTTGTATTTCGTACAAAGTGATCTGAATGATTGCAAACAACTAATGATGAATTTTGTACGACTTTTGCAAATCCGTGATAGTTTAATGGTCAGAATGGGCGCTTGTCGCGTGCCAGATCGGGGTTCAATTCCCCGTCGCGGAGATTTTTCCTTTTTAGAATTATTCAGGTCGCAGGTTCGATATAGGTGAGCGGTTTTTCTTCATTTCTGTCGGTGGATGCAATGGAATTTTGATGGGGACTCACCAAGGTTCAATTATTAATCGATATCAGAATAACGATGAGATGCAATAACATCACTAACTCAGTTCAATAATGATTAAAATTTAGATCTACACAGGCAGCACCTATTACCATTCACAATTTCTTTTTATTGGTTTTTTTTAGGATATTTAAACACCTAATTCTCATCTTAAAATGAAGTTTGTTGCATTAGTTTCAGGCGGGAAGGATTCCTGTTATAATATTATCCATTGTTTAAAGCAAGGACACGAACTTTCTGCAATTGCAAATTTGTACCCATCCACAAATGTCCAGGAATTGGACAGTTTCATGTTTCAGACTGTTGGTTTTGATATCGTAGAACAATACACAAAATGTATCAAGGACGTTCCTTTATTCAGGCAGCCAATTGAAAAGGATACTTCAAAAAACACATCGTTAAATTACGTGGAGACAAATGACGACGAAATAGAAGAGTTATACACACTGCTATCAAAAGTCAAGAGTGAAATCCCAGATATTGAAGCTGTCAGTGTTGGGGCTATTTTTTCTTCCTATCAGAGAACCAGGGTCGAGAATGTTTGTAATAGATTAGACTTAATTGCCTTAAGTTATTTGTGGCAACGACCTCAAAAGGAGTTAATGGATGAGATGTGCTTGATGTCAAAGCAAGAGAATGAACTTACAGATTCGCAATGTGCAAAATTGGATGCTAGAATCATCAAAGTCGCAGCTATAGGGTTGGATGATTCTCATTTGGGTAAAACTTTACCACAAATCTCTCCTATAATGAATAAACTAAATCGAATGTACGATGTTCATATTTGTGGTGAAGGTGGTGAATTTGAGTCAATGGTCATCGATGCACCATTTTTTGATGGAGGATATCTTGAATTAGAAGATGTTGTGCGTGACACTGAGAGTAATAACAATGATGATGGTGTATATAGCGCTAAGTTGAAAGTTAACTTTAAAGAGAGAATTTTGCCTGTAGATTATTTGAAGAAGCAATTGCAGATTTTGCCAACACCATCATTGTTTGATAGTAAGTGGCAAGATTTGTTAAATGAGCTAAATATATCTGATATAAGCACCGTTTCTGAAGAATCACTATTTCCTGAATGTGAAGAAATTGTAAAGTGGAATGACACTATCCTTAATTGTGGAAGTTTAATTTACATCTCAAATCTTCGTTGTTCAGATAAAAATCAGACAACGATAGAAGAACAAACTGAAAATATATTTGATCATCTGGAAAAACTTCTGGAAGAGTGTGATTGCTGTCAGTCCCAAATATTAAATTCGAGTCTAATTCTTTCAGATATGTCACATTTTTCTACAGTTAACACCCTCTATAATAATTTCTTCAACACATCGAGGTGGGGTCCATTACCACCTTCCAGATCATGCATTGGTTCCAATAAATTAGGAGGGAATACTTTAGTTCAACTTTCTGTAATTATTAATAAAGACCATAAGTTAAGAAGTATGAAGGAAGATAACAAGGATAAAGTTGTCACAGTTAATGACGATAAGAATGGGTTACACGTACAAGGGAGGTCATATTGGGCACCCTGTAATATCGGCCCATATTCTCAGGCTACGTGGAGTAATAAGGATATGAATCAATTGACATACATTAGTGGTCAAATTGCATTGAATTCCTGTGACATGTCCATGATTGGCGCTACTGACAAAACGGGCCAGTCAGTCTTATCGTTGAAACATTTTGATACCTTAAAGCAAACAATAAATGCCAAGCATCAACTTTCCATGACCTGTTATGTTTCAAAAGAAGATATGGTTGATGTTGTAAGTAACACCTGGAGATTATATTGTTCAGAGATGGAAGTTGTATCAGATTATTGGATGGATAAAGAGGAAGATCTATTAGAGTCGCTCATCATTGTCAAGGTATCCGAATTACCTAGAAAGGCATTGTGTGAATGGGGCGGTGTTGCATGCAAGGAGCTAAAAGTTATTAATGATTATGATTCTGACTCAAGTAGCGATGTGAACATAGAAGAAGTTCTATTGAACTTTGCTACCAATATCGAAGGTCTGGCCATAAATGAAGCTACAAGCCGAACTAAAATCTCATCTGAAGGTTCTGAAAGGGTTTTTGTTACTATGTTCTGCGATACTACTGCTGAGTTATTGATATTTCTGAAGAGTTTGAAGAGTAACGCACAAATCACTATGTACTTCAACCCCACAACTTTTGAAGATGCAAAGTCCTTCTACTCTTGTGAATTAGCATCCAGAATAAATGTTTGTCCAGCTGATAGAATATTTGATTGTTTCGGCACGGAGCATCAATTCGGTCTTCACATAACTACTGCTCTTACTACCTGAACGATATGCACAAAATAGTTACGTATCTATATTTTTTGTACTGAATAATATAACAAATAAACATCTTCGAAGTGTTATTGGAATTCGATCTTGCCATTTTAGGTTCTATATGTTTAGTGCACTCGAAGTTGCGGAACTTTCTTCCGATACCTTCATTGCTTTTTACCTTGGAGACGTCCTGAAGCGACTGGAAAAAATATAACCTTCACTATAGAAAAGAAAAGATAGGCATACTTTCTGTGAAACAAGCTTTGTGACAATTACAACAGAAAAACACAAGGGATCTCCAAATATATTTACCAATTTGAAAGAGATTAACATTCTATAAGATCGAACCAACCATTATTGAAAACTCACAAGTTTTACAACAAATAATTAGAATAGTCTAACTAAAAGAATTAGAACCATTTTTACATTTCTATCACTATGTCTGAGAACAGTCATCACCCTCACCTAGCAGTAGAGGATATGCGGAAGGTCATAGAGGCCTCACTATTAACTGATCATGAAATTAGAGATGACCCAGCCCTACAGAGACGTATACAAATCGAGAAAGATCTGCGAATCTCCAGTTCCACTGGATTACGTATCGCGAAAGCCATAAAAGATTTTAGATATGATCAAATACCATTACATAAGTTAATAAAGAGTATTAGGGAGTATGAAGGCGTATCATATTTTTACAATGCACTGTTCCAGTTTAGTCGTATAGGTGATCCATTTAAGGAACAACCTTTATATAACAACTATGAAATAGTGACGACTGAATATCTTAATGATCTATATACGGGAAAACTAAAGGCAAAGGATGAACTGAGAAGACTGGATCCAGCTTTTTTAAATAGCTCAGCGCAAGAACGAACTCAGATTCAGCGAAGTGTTTCCAATTCATTGTGAACTGAGCCAGATGTTCATAACGACAATGTGACTAAAAAAGGAACTAATCTTGTCCTCAACCAAACCCCTAAAGAAGGCATGGGTAGAAACTTCATCAAATCTACTACCAATGATTCAATAACTGCTACTGTGGATGACGAAATACATGTGCCAGAAGCCAAACCTCAAAGCCTGAATAACAGTAACAGCGACAATCAAATAAGTCTCTCAGTTAGTACACATATCGAGAACAGCAAAAATGATCACTCCAAAACACCTACCAGTGATAAGAACAATGAGAATGAAACTGTAAATCACATCATGACTCCAATGGAAAACGATCATACGATAACTCAACAAGACATTTTAACAGGTGCAATCTTAACTAACAAAGAGGAAAATGTAAATAAACAAACAGAGATAGTAGGGATTGAAAACCATACATCTGATCAACCAATAGGGGGAAATTCTTTAACTAGTAAAACAGATTTATCCACTATACCAACAAATATTACGACACAGTCTGAATCAAAGGAAGTAAATAAGAATATGGAAGAACACATATCAAATAATGATGTAGTTAATAAACAACACAGAGAAATACATGGCATGAAGAACAGTTTCATCAATGATGAGGATGGTTCAAGGTTGGATCAACATAATGTCGAAACTGTACCACACAATTCAGATTCAGGGGAGAAAACAGAACCTACTGAAAATACTGACACAAAAGGAGAAAATGGAGAAGGAGGCAAACTAACTAACACCGAATCAGAACAAATACTGCCTAACCAACAAATAAATATAGAGGCTGAAAAAGTCAATAGGGTGGAAGAAACTCCAGTAGCATCAGACACTCTGATGGGCGATTATAACGACAACAATGGTGATTCACCATCCTATAAAGAATCAACTGAAGCAATTCCCCCAGGTATTGTAGCAGAAAATAACTACCTCACAGAATCTGAAGTCGAACAGAATAACCTAAAACTAAACCCTATCCCGGCTATGATTCCTTTATTACTGATGGAAACAGCAAATAAGAAGAGGAAAGCAGAAGATAAGTTGGAAAATGAACATAAAAAGGTAACCGTACCCGACGAACATGATAGTGTACTAGATAATATTAAAAATAGTACAATGGCCTTCCAATCTCTTCTAGGTGACATGCATGGTGTCAGTACATCTGGAGCCCATGAAAACGAACAAGCCCCTGAAGTAGATGCTAGCGATTCATATAGTCATTCATACGAGTCGTCAAATTCTGGTTCTAGAAGAAATTCATATGGTGATGATGGAGATGAATGGTCAGACAATACAGATGATCAAATAGTAGTAAACGACGATGATAGCGATTCTGAAATTGAAGCTGGCTTCAATTACGAGTCCGAAAAAAGCGTAGAGATCGATCGTTTACCAAAAGCACTTAAGAGAATGAATGATCTGGCCAAGAAATACGGATTATATGAGTAAATAAAGATATATATATATATATATATTTCATGTAAACTATATATAGGCTCCAGAAAATGCCAAGGACCATGTCAAACTTTGACCATTATCCAAGTAGTCTCTGTTAAAGTTTGGCACCGAAAAGAAGTTGTATGCCAAATTTGGATCAAATAGCGCTACATTCAGCATTATGATACCTTTCCATCCATCATTCACATCATTTACTATATTCTTTAGAATCTGTTCCCACTCCTGTCTTACGAAAACTGGAGATCTGATAAACGAAGATGGTGGGATAATAGGGATACTGTGAATCATTTGTATATATTCAATTTTATTACCAAAGTATGTTGTATGATCTATCTTGTTTTCAAATAGAATCCCACTCACTTTATTCTTTATGATTCTTGCAGGTTCCACGTTGTTATCATCAGAATATAGGAAGTATCTATTTAAAGATGTTCTTAATATTCCCAATTGAATATCTGCAATGTTTATTAAATTCTGGTTACTTGTTGCAAGACCCCAAAGCTTAAGAGCATATGATGCATTTACATCTTCTGAGCTGGATTCCTCATCTTTACCATCACCACTCTCGAACAGACCTTTAGCCCAGGAATGTCCATTGAACCAGTCAAATGATCTAGATACAGGGAAATACGGGTCACTGGAAGACATGTTCGCATAATCTCTAATTAAAAGCTCAACCCATTCTCTGTTAGTATCCAACCAGCTGCTGTTACCCTTTATATCTCTATCAACCTTTGCTATTATTGCAGCTGCAATAATATGGTAACTGTAATGGAAATGATGATCATTATAATATGGATTACCGAAATCTTGGGATTCATTCCCTGATGAAATCAATCCACCCCATGTCGTATCATATACTAATGGCAGAATCTGTTGATTATCAATAAATCTTTGAATGGCTGTCTTTAGGTTATTAAGTAACTTACCTACTAGAGTATCATCTCTTAAGATATAATGGCAACAATATAAAATCCATGCGTATTTAGCCAACACTTTACCAGAGAAATACATGGAGTCCAAGTTAGATTCATTTATTACATCCCCATCTGTTTCAATTATAGCTGCATTTCTCATTGTGTTCAATACATCGGGGCTATAATTTCTTTCTTTGTCAGAAATCATGGTGTACGGTTCAAATTGAACTTCACTCGGTACTAATATCTCCATTTTTATTCTATCTGTAATGAAACCTGACATCATCCCACATACTGTTGATGCTAACTGAGAATCGATCTTCTTATTTAAAGTTTCTGTTGTCATAGAATCAATATGATGTGGTAGAACATAAATTAATGGTTGTCCAGAGGAAGAAGAACCATTAGTCTTATATTCAAAAGTATAACAGGCCTTACCTTGATTATTCCGAATGACAGAGGCCTTCAAATCAGCATCTATTTGATAACAGTTTGCAGCCTGATCAATTTCCTCCGCGGTATCTGCCACTAATTGGAATATACAACCGTTAACTACCCTATCGGCAGTAATACTATTACCATCTACAAGAGATAAACTGATTGGTTCTTGACTGATAGTATACAGTGTCCATACTATGTTATTTTCTAAAGTAACACGATATTTACTCATGGCACCTCTATTCCATACCATTTCGAGATTTCTATAACCGATAGCACTTTGTAAAGAAGGTGTCAAATTATAATATATAGCCGTGATGAAACCCATCCCTTGAACTATTGGGAACCACACAAATTGAGAATCATTAAGTTTCAGTTGCAGTTGTATAGACATATGCCTAACATTTGAAAAATTGATAGACACTGATTCTGGAGGAACATTAGCAAATTCATTTGAACTGAAAACGAATGCCTTTATATTAGTAGGAGAGAAATAAAATTGTGGAGGATCATTTTTATCATCGAAAACTTTCTGTTCATCCCTGATATGTGTAGCTGCAATACCTATAAATGGTAATTCTTTTGTGAGCCACAACGAATAAGGATGAGTCCAAATGGGACATCTTTGCTGTCCTAAAAACATATTCCCATAAAACTTATTTGTCTCAACAGTTGGAATTTCTTTAGTTTTACAATAATTCATTGGTAATGGTATATGATGTTGCCTATACTGAAATAAAGCTGACGAAGGGGCTGTGACACTTAGTGGTGTTTCGAAATCAACTGTATCATAGCCATTGCTGCTACGAGCGTTATTTTCAACTGATAAATGTGCCATTTGTGTACTTATCGATTCGTTAGAATTATCAATGTTAATGTTATTGCTGCTAACTCTCGAATTATTAGAGGCTTTTCTACTAGGTCTAGGTGGTGGTATTCTATTATTTACTTCGTAATTTCTGGTAGGAATTGAAGGTCTGTTAGGTGCTGATGTTCTAGATGTATCGGTTCTATCTATCGAATGTGAAGATATACTTGGAGTTCTCGAAGGGATTGGTGGAGGAAGACGATGACGATAACTCGAATCACTTGTGTGACTATTCAACGACTGTATACTATTATTACGAGATATCCTTGTAGGTAAAGGTGGGCTTAAGTGTTCACTCGAGGTTACTCGAGATGGCCTAGTTGGTAAGGGCGGTGTAAGTTCTTCGCCCGTAACATTTGGACTCAGAGGTCTGGAAGGTAATGGAGGTGGAACGTTTAATGTATCGTGTTCACTGTAAGGTGGTGGAGGAGGCAGATTTTCCTCATTTTGTTGGAAATTATTTGGAGGTATAAATGGTCTATTGTAATTCATTTGACGGTGAAAATATGAACATATGAAGAATTCAAAAATAGTTCTGTTCGATTGACTTCTGACGCTTGAAAAAAGTCCAATTGACTGCTAAATTCTTCAAGCAATTGAATTCAGACATTCTTGTTCTTAAAATACTTTTGACTTATTGTTTACGATATATATAATAGGGGAATCCTCTGTCGAGCAGGATATAGTAATAATGATAAAAAAAAAAAAGGCCAACTATGAGGCACAATATCGCGATGTTCCGAGGGCTCTCGGCAACTGGAAACATTGTAAATTTTTCAGTGAAGTTTCCAACTCAAAACAGAAAAAAGACTAGACTGATAACTTAGCTCGCCGGGTTCTTTAAAACAGTGGATATGTGTGTATAATATGTTGTGTTTACACTTTTTAGTCAGAAGGCTGCCCAAGGAATAAAAATATGAATGCTGAGAGCGCTAAGAAGAGTTCTGTAAAAGAGATACCGAGAGATGTTCTTTTTTCATTACAACAAGAGAACAGACTTATAATGTTACTATTTCATAGAAATAAGAATCAACACAGAGTAGCGAAATGGTGGAAACAATTTTCTACATTGAAACGAGTAATACGAAAAGTACTAAATATATTACAGAATTGGCATAAATCCCGACAAAATGAATTGTATTATATTATCAATAAATTCCTTAAAGTTTATGTAAAGAAAATGTACTATGAATTTAATGGCGTGATAACATTAGGACAATTTCCAACTCTCGGTGTTGTACTGATAGGGCATCTTAGCAGGATACATCATCTCTTCAAAGAATTGCTACCCCTCATAGACAAGCAAATCGTGGATAAGAACATACAGAAACAAAATGATAATTTGGAACAAAAGATTATATCAGCTAATGACGAAGAATTAGAAACTTTAGCTACTGAAAATAATGAAGAACTTGGTGAGATAATAACAGAAACCGAAATTCAGGATTCGAAGGAACCCTCTTCGCAGTTAGAAGCAGTGACTATAAAGACGATTGACAAGGTTCAAGACAAACGAAATACCAAGAATAAGGTTGATAAAATTAAGAAAAAAAAGAATAAGAGTAAGAGATCAAAATCTGCTATTGATAGTATTTTTGGGTGAAGATGATGTAGATAAATACCTACTAAAATAGAACGAATTATTTATAAATTTACAGGTGTTACACGCTATTTACTATCAACTTGGGTACTTCTATAAACCCAAATAGTATTTATATAGATGTATATAATAATGCATGCAAATATATTGTTTTTTTGTGAGATTACAGGAGCTGTTTCCTCCAATCTTTTTATGATCGATTCAATATCTTATCAGCCCAATTCGGTAGTACAAATGACGCTTCATGTATGTCTCTGTTGTAATATTTCAAATCTTCTTGTTCGGTTTTAGTTGGAACTCTTGTTGGGTTTCTTAAATCTAGTTTTTCATTTGGTGAACATACCATTAGACCAAGTTGACCTGATGTATAAGTTGGAACCATAGTATAACAATATTTAGTGTTTGGAAACACACTTTTTGCAGCTTTCAACAAATCCTTCAAATAATTAATATTCAACCAGACGTTTTCGGAAGTTTGAGTAATGATTAGACTATCATCATCCTTCAACGCATTTTTCAACAATCTGAAATATGATTCTTGGAAGAAGGCTTCTGCGGGACCTTCAGGGTCGGAACTATCTGTGATAATTACATCATATTTATCTTGATTTGATAATTGAGCCAAATCTTGTAAATATATAAATCCATCACATAGTTTAATCTCAACTCTTGGATTATCCAAACCTTTAGACATACCAGGGAAATATTTTTTTGCCAATTTAATAACTGTTTCATCGATTTCAACTTGGGTAATAGTAGTTAAACAATCGTGTTTCAACAATTCACGGACAACACCACCGTCACCTCCACCAATAACGAGGACTCTCTTGGGATTCTTATGTAAATATAATGGAATATGTGTAATCATCTCTTGGTAAGCAAATTCATCACGTTCAGTGCATTGAATGATACCATCTAGGACAAGAACATTACCATACGTAGTACTCTTGAATACTAAAATATCTTGAAATTCACTATGTGCCTGATAAAGAATCTTTTCAACTTTCAATGTAAATGCTTGTCCGGGAAAACACTCGTCATTTGCCTCGCGAAACCAACCATCGACAATGGATTTATGAGTTAATTCAGTCATTCTTGTCTTAATTTGTTCAATCTCTCTTTCCTGGTTATCCAATTACTGTATTACATGTGAAAAATTTATCAGTGGTAAATAATTCCTCTTTGCCTTTATAAAACGATCACAGATATACTCCAAAAAATATTAAGCTGACTATGTCATGAACAATCTCGACCAAATCTCGGTTACTTGATTGAATACTTGTTATACCTAATAAATGAATTACTCTTCTCGAGTAAAAGAAGTCTTTTAATATGCTAATCGAATTTTTTCAAGGAGCTCATCGCAAAATTTTTCACTTTTTCTTCTTCAGAAGGCTAACAAATTTGCGTAGAGAATGTAGACAAAGGAACTTAGACGATGAAAGGTTGAATATTGAACAGTGACACAGATTGGATGATAATTTGGAAGTATCAGATTAAGAATGCTATAGTGTTAGTTCCACGTATCGCATACAGTCTAGTATTAACTGATGGAAGACAGTTGCTTAACGAAGTTCATATCTCCTTTACCTCGGAATCCCTGTGTGATCGATTGAAATAGAGATACATTCTGTTATCTCTATATATATCTTGGAAGAGGCCCTATTTTCGAGTGCCATTTAGTAAATTAGAATTCAGAAATCAATAATATATAACCTATATAAGACATATAAACTCTTCTTGCAGTGCCCTTCAAATATTTTTGTTGAAATACTCTGCCGCGTCTAACTCTGTTTTCAGAATGAAAGTTTGGATTGTTTATTTTACAATACAGATCACTGAATGAATAAAACAATGTGTAATTAAATCATTTTGTTCCGGGAATAACTCTACAGATACGTACTCCAGCCCAAAATGTCAAGCTCGCAATCCGGATTTCAAGATTCTAACAATCTCGAATGGTCTCAATTAAAGACCGATAGTCTCCTACATAGTGGAATACAGGCAACTAATTTACAAGAACTAGGTAAACATGATGAGATACAGAGCTTACTAAAGGAATCTGAGCAGTTACAAAAAGAAATTGGCGGGCTATTTAACAAATTCACAGATATAAATAAAGTTATTAGAGCTGATATAGATGAATTTTGTCAGATTTGTGATACAAGCATGGCAAACATTTCTGCATCAATAAATGAACCGTTAACTCAATAGAAAACAAAGAACTGTTACTTATAGTATCTATAGTCTACACTTAAAATTGTTACATTACTCATTTTATAAACATACGTTTCTATATATCCATATTCCATCTACTTATGACCTAACGTTTATATTATGTACTCATTATATGTACTTAATATCAATTAATCGATATCTACTGTTACATGTGTTTTGGATAATACTATTCGTAATGCTGTTCTGTTTGGATCATTTCCTAGATACCAACTATGATTATGTCCTGGAATTTGGTTTTCTTGGACCTCTAATAGGTGGAACTGGCCTTGATTGCTTATTGTTACCTTT
>PPOO01000947.1:246875-268092 GCA_003708545.1 Maudiozyma turicensis
TGATAGACGCGGCCATTGAAGCCTTCGTCGACAAAAGGCAACCAATAACTAATCTTTGTATAAATAAACAATATGTCAAAATATATATAATTATATACGTCATATATATAGAGGGATATAGAATTCGATATTAAATTTATAGTTATAATAACCTTTGGTATTTCCACTTATTACAATTCTAAATATATATCAACTATTCTAAAACCGTGCGATAAAACAATACAAATAGCATGCTGTATTGTTTTAAAATGTGCTTTGATATTCGCAATAGTAGACTAAAAATATCTGGCTGGTATATCTTATCCAAGTAGTGCACGGAGCCTATTCGACTAGCTACAATGGAATCTTGTAAACTTTCGACGTATTACATTAGCACACAGTTTAATGATATTATAAAAAAATCAAATAACTGTAATTGAAACATTAGAAGATAGTGTTATCGTCAATGGACCATTGAATCCAATTTGAGACTAAAATTTTACACTTCGTACGAAACGATATAAGTATTCATACACAATAAAAAAAGGTCGTACCCGGATTCGAACCGGGGTTGGTCGGATCAAAACCGACAGTGATAACCACTACACTATACAACCAGATAAAGTAAGTCAAAAAATGAATGAATATGTATTTTCGTCAGAGATTACGTGACTCTATATATGGCATTGTTTTGCTAGAATATTCTTTATAATAAGTACTTAATTTATTGGTGTTGAGACTACATGACGGAAATGTATATACGACAGATAATAACAAAACTCGAACGACACAAATCTGAATATAAAGATTTTACGACGTCGATATTATAAACTGTTGTTGTAGTAATTGGAAGTATTGACTTATATTAGTCGAGGACATTATTAGATTAGTACTGTTGTAATTAATAATGGTACAATTAGTGTAGGTGTAATTGCTTTTCTCGAGATGAGGAAAATATCAAATATATTTTCTCGGTCAGTGCATGGGTTAATATATACACCCACACACCACTATGATACAGTGACACATAATATACTATAATTCAAGTATCATATTAGTGTCTCAACATAAACCTTCAGCTCAGCATTAATTACAACATAATGGCATTGTACATTAAGCACAATGTCTTCTTTTCTTATTTCACTCGTTTGTTCGGTATTTAGTGTAACCTATAGTATGGATACCCTAGACACACTCGTAGGAACGTACAAAATGACATAGGGCTTAAAGTACGCCTATGTATATTAAAATTGTAACAAGCGCAAGTGGTTTAGTGGTAAAATCCAACGTTGCCATCGTTGGGCCCCCGGTTCGATTCCGGGCTTGCGCATTTCTTTTTTCCCGTCATGACATCATAAAAGTTCGGCGGCTGTATTTGAATATTTATGTCATTTTGTCAAATGTTTTTAGCAATTATTGTGATTATTATCTGTAATTAATACATATTTAGCTGTACATAACGTATCCCATCCAAAATTCTCTGATAGTTCTGGATTCTGGGGAAGTCACTACGATTTTTGGAGATATTAGTTTAATCTCAACTGTTTTTAACGATAGTGTTACCTACAGTTAGAGAGAAAGGTTATCATTATGTAAAGAGGATCTTATTGTTATAATCATCGGTTTGTTTTCTTTTGAAGACAGGAAATCTGTATCGTAAAAGACATTGAAGATCCTATGATAATTATTTTAGCTAGAAACTGCAGAATTTGGTAGTTTCCAACAGTAACAGGTCTAAACCGATAATGTAATGCAGTGACAAACACTGGAAAGTTTTATAAATTTGAGTTTTCTCTGATATACTCTATCAGAAAACAAATACCTAAAAAATCTAAGAATATTAATTAAAATGTTGTGTTTTTATGTAAGATTGAATAAATATGATAGTAAATTAATAAATAAAAAATGTGTTAAAGCGACATTATGATTTTTATCCCACTAAAATTTCTATTGCTTGCAATGCCTCTTCGATATTAGGGAAATATGCCTCATCACCAGAAACATCTGGTAATTGGCCATCAATTGATGGGTTCGGATTTGTGCCATTAATCATAGATCGGTCATAACGCATAATTAGATCGGTAATTCCAGATTTTTGTAGCCTAAATCTTATTTCGTTATTGAATGGTACTCGTGTAAATATAACCGTCACGTCCCTCTCTTTATATTCTGTGATAATTTCTTTTAATATTTGGACAGAAGACGAATCAATGAATGTCATTC
This sequence comes from Maudiozyma turicensis, assembly GCA_003708545.1. Taxonomy (NCBI): domain Eukaryota; kingdom Fungi; phylum Ascomycota; class Saccharomycetes; order Saccharomycetales; family Saccharomycetaceae; genus Maudiozyma; species Maudiozyma turicensis. The sequence goes on from PPOO01000947.1 coordinate 249,078, forward strand.
CTTTCAAGTCGATTATTACATACTTTACTGTTTCTCTTGAACGTATATCTTTCGAGCCGGGGTGTGAGTTTACAGATCCGAACCGTTCTAATCTATCTAATCTTTCTTTCAAGTCTTCCGTATTACTAAATGTTAGGGGTTCGGGTATCTTCACAACTAGACAGTCCTTGAAATGTTCTAAATTTAGCGCGTCAGAGGAACTGATGGTATGATGATATATATGATACTCATCAGCGTTGACGAAGTGGTCGAGACCCTCTACTTTTGCTAGAATCTGAATACGGGACTTTGCAGATCTCTTCACGATATACAGTAAAGAATATACACAGCCTATCGTGATCCCAACATCCACTGAGTAAAAAATAGTTGTTAGGAATGTCAAAGTGAAAATAATTAACTCGTTGTAACCATGACACGCTATATGAAATTTGATATCAGCAGGCGCTTCTTCCAACAATGAGATACCTACGATGGTCGTTATTACAGACAAAACGCAAGTTGGGATAAATCTAATTATAGGTAATAGGTACCTAATCGTAAATAAGGTGATGAAACCCATAAAGACACCAGAGACGACACTTTTCGCTCCAGACATGGCGTTAATCTTTGATCTTCCGTAACCTCCAAATGCAGGTAATGCGCCGAATATCGATGCACCTACGTTCATTATTCCCATTGCAATAAGTTCTCTATTCGATGAGACTGTGGAGTTATCAATACCACCTAGTGACTTAGATGCAGTGGTAGACTCGAAAAATCCCAACAAAGCGACAGCTATGCCTACACTATACAAAATCGAGAATAAAGATCTATTCTCTTTGGAGACAGGATTAATAAGACCTTCAAAACTTCCCGAATTGAAATCACCAAGTATAGCTATACCATATTTCTTCTTAAAATCAAACTTTGCAGAAATGTATATCATTAGCACTACGACAAATAGAATTTCTGGGAAAATTATCACCCATTTAAATCTTTTAGACAATTTCTTTTTTGCATATCTAATTGCAAACAATATTGTGAAGCAACTTAAACTAACCAATGCAGTAGCGCGGTGATAATTGTCTGGACCGTATTTTATCAAAAATAGCACTTTTTCAAACGCTGTGTGATGGTGGCCTGGAGTTTCTTGCAGTAATTTGCTTAATTTAAGCTCAGATACTAATGAGTTGATGATCATAACGAAACCTACTGAACTGATAAACCCACGTAGAAGTGCCCTACTAAGAACACTTCCTAGGAACCCAATTCTGCAGATTCCTGCAAAAAGTAAAGTCAGTCCGGCGATAAATGTAACAATCGAAGCCAAATTAACCGAACTTAATTCCTCATTATGGCTCATAATTTTTTCTATGGTTTGACCCATTACTAATGAAAGTGCACCTTCGGGTCCTACAATCATGTGTGGAACCGAACCAAAAATTGCATAAACGAAAGGGGTGATGGCTAACGAGTATAACCCGCAAAGTGGTTCGACATGTGCTAATGATGTTGCGTACGATAATGCTAACGGTATCTGGAAGGAAGCTAATGATATACCGGCAATTATGTCACCGAATAGCATGGACCATGAATATGTTGGAATCCATACAAAACAGGGCATGTAGTAAGGTACTACATCCCAAAAACTGTGCTTACTATTCAATGTATTATTGTCATCACCATTAGCATTATTATTTACAAATAGACGTGATCGCCTTGGTGATGATAGGAACAAGTTATTGGTATCGCGATCGTCTTTCCGTACGGAAAATATATCTGACTCTGTATCGGTTCTCTCTCTTAGAGAATATGGATTTGGTGAGTTCTCCTCTGTGGATCCGTAATTTTTCCTTACTTGTTGCGGTCTACCAAGTAAAGATTCTTGTTTAGTCATATTATTTTAATTATAATGAAACGTGAACTTTTTAAAATGAATACTAATTTTTTTAAAACTTTAAACCAAATGCTAATTAATTTAGTTTAATTTTATTATATGTGATCATGTAATATAATATATCTTTACGATGTATTAACTATCATCTGGTAAGATCTTGTATGTGAAACAATAACCAAAGACGGGGGAGTGGAAAGTGGAAACTTGAGAAATTATTTTGACTTATAATGTACTGATAACTTCATATACTTTCAACGACTGCAGGATGACATTCATTAAAAATATGTTCATAAGTAATAATAACAGGTATTAACTATCTTATCATTCTGAAATCAAGATAACCCATTTGTCATGATTTAATTCTGAAAGGGTACTCCCCTCTTTCAAGAAAAGTTTAAAATCCGAAGGCGATAGATAAAATCAAACCACCAAATTCGCTTTTTTTTCCTCTGTAGATCGGCGCGTGCACCGATGATAAGAACGACCAGCTAAAATTAAATTCATTTATAAAACTAAAAATAACAATAGCTTTGTGATCAAACGGTACACTTTATTGTTCGAGGTATTAACAAAGGAGAAAGAGGGAGTAAAAACTTCTAAATGTGACTCAATGGCATATATATATGTAGCGTTGATTATCAAAATATCAGATCGTCTTCGCAGATAGTTAATATCCTAGCATATATACGATCCACAATGATTGTTTGTCACGACTATGCACTGAATAGTCTTATGAAGTCTCACCAAGCTATGTACAGTAATATATTGAATATTTAAGTAGTTATTATATTATATAGATGATGTATTATTATTTTTGAGCTGCCTTAATCTTTTCAGTTAATTCAGGAACAATCTTTAACGCATCACCTTCTAAACCATATGTTGCATTCTTAAAGATAGGCGCATCTGGGTCATTATTAATAGCAACAATAGTATTTGAATCTCTCATACCTGCTAAATGTTGAACAGCACCAGAAATACCAACTGCAAAATATAAGTTTGGAGCAACAATTTTACCTGTTTGACCGATTTGTAAAGAGTTATCACATAAACCGTTGTCTACAGCTGCTCTAGTTGCACCGATAGCAGCGTTTAATGTGTCAGCTAATGGTTTCAAGTATTTCTCAAAAGATTCCTTGTCCTTAAATGCACGACCACCTGAAACAATTGTCTTGGCAGATCCCAAGTCAGGTCTTCCGGTTGTTGTTAAATTAGCTGAAACCCATTTAATTGGTAAATGATCATTTGCTTTAATCGGGACATCTTCAATGTCTACAGATTCCATTTTACCTTCTTCAATGGAATCGAATGCAGAAGCCCTAACACTTATCAGTTGTTTAGGTTGGGAACTTTCAATAGTGGCTATAGCATTGCCTGCGTATATTGGTCTAACGAACTTATTTGGACTTTGGATCTCAATTACATCACATATTGGTTGATTGTCGATCATTGCTGCAAGACGAGGAAGTATATTCTTACCCATTGAAGAACTTGTAACAACGAAATGAGAATATGTATCACCCTTTAATAGATCAGCAATTAATGGTGATACATTTTCTGGTAAGAAGTTCTTCAATGACTCATCTTTAGCTACAATAATTTTATTTAAATCTTCACATTTAAACGAATTTTTCAATTCTTGGGCTGCAGCAGAAGCATTAGGACCAACAAATAATGCAGTTATTGGATTATTTAGTTTCTTAGCTGCATATAACAAATTTGCACCTGAGGCATCTAACTTTCCATCAACTGAAGTCTCTATAAGCGCTAATGTAGACGCAAATCTTGAAGAATACACAAATGAGCCTTGTCTTATTGGGACAACTCCCCTAACTGCTAATTTAAACATCGGGTTTTAGTATCTTGAGAAGTAGTAAATGATACGTTCAATAATTGGAGTTCTAGCTTATTAATTATCAATCTTAACAATTTATCGCTATGTATCTTTTAAAGAAATAATTACACTTCAGCAACAACTTCAGAGTAAACTAAACAAAACCGTGTATATATATGGCTTGCAATTTTCTTTTATTTTATTTTAGTTTTTTCAACATCTGTTTGTCTCGCCTTAAGGATTTTACTCCGTACATTATTTACTTTGACTTCTCTGGATGTAGGGAGTTTCGGGGTTTCTTCTCTATAGCGAAATCTTCACTTAACAGAACATATAAAGGATTACTATTAATGAATATATTATTAAAAGTCCATTAGAATGCTTTATATTTGTATAATGTTACAAAAAATATTATATATTTGATATTAGAATATTGTTATCTGTGTTACATTGGATTTTTTTTTATTGAGGCTCCAACTAAATTTTATTTTCTTTGTTTCGTAAATGAATGTATTAACTAATTGAATAGGCTACAATTAATTATGCTGTACTATGCGAATTGTCATGATTGGTTTGTAGTAAAGTATGATGAGATGAGTAATGGTATATATGTATACGTATATGACGACTTACGAATATTCATTTGTTTTAAATAAAAACACATAAAAAGATACAGAGATACACCAAATACAATGTCTAATTAATTAACAATCGATATTCTTTTTTCTCTCTAAGTAGAGGATTGACATTTTGTTGAACTTCTTCTTCTTAACATTGAACTCTTCACCATTTGTAATTTAAATGGTTCATTGCAATGTTTATTAGTAGTAGTCATATTATAATTATCACTATTATTACTACTGTCAGTGCTTAGTATAGCATCTGAAATTTCATTTTGTAAAGAGGAATTGTTGAATGGATTAGTTGTATGATTTTGATTCAATCTAAGCATTTCTCTCGGTATAGGAGTTTTTCTAATTTCTGTATGTTTTGGATGTATTAATTTCATTAAGGGACATTGAATATGAATATGGGATGGTTGGTGAACATAATTTGGACTTGTTTCTGGTGTCACATTTTTAATATGATTCTCACTTAAATCTGCTGAATCATGAACCTTTAGAATAGGAATTAAATTATGATGTGTATTATTCATTTCATCCAATTTTTTATTGACTGGTGTTATTACCTCATGTTCGATATCACTATCTTCATTACTCATATTCTCATCTTCGTCATCATCGAAACTTTCTTCAGAATCACATTCAGAGTCTGACTCTGATTCAGAATCTTCTGTTAATGATATATTACTTTCTGGTGTACCAGGAAAATCAAAATTAGTATTACAATTTTTAGGTATTGGTGTTCTTATTATTCTTTTATTATTAAAACCAATTTTTTTCTCTAAATAATTCCCATTTTTCAAATCTATTGATAACATATTGATGTTATTGACATTTGTATTGTTAATGTTACTGTTACTGTTGTTATTATTATTGTTGTGGTTGTTACTACTACAAAATTTGACATTTGTGGATTTATTAACGCCTGCATTAATTAGATTGTTATTATTTAGGATAGATTTAACATTTATATCCTTCATACCGTTAGTTGTAATATTCTTATTATTTTTACAATTGTTCATTAAATTATTTTTATTGTTATTGTTATTATTATTATTATTATTATTATTATTATTATTCATATAATAAGAAAAATAATCATTACCTTCTTTGGCAAAATTATTTTCTGCATAAACAATGAATAATTCATCATTATGAACAAATGATTCAATAATATGTTCTTCTTTTAATAAATTAACTTTAATATCTGCTGGTATGATTTTTAATACAAATGAATTACCATTTGAATCAATAGCATCACAAAGTTTAAATGTATTTGTTTGACAAACTAAATTCTTAATAATATAACCGTTAATGATCATTGTATTATCTTTATCGAGCTCCATCTCAAAAAAATGTAAATTATAAAATGTATGTGAATGGATAATGTTTTGTAATTTTTTAATTTAATAGTATAATATAATTTTGTTGCTGTTTGTATTTTTAATCCTTAATATTATTTTGTTTAAAATTTGATCTTAACTTTCTTTATATATATATATAATTAATAAGTTGTATTCTCAAATATAGGTAAGTAAAAAGGGGAAAAGGGCAAAGACCAAAAATTTATAGATCATAGAATTTCTAGAATCATTAATTATTGAATTATATATAATTATCAACTAATGTTATTTAAATAAATAAATCCCTTTGTTAAGCTCATCTTGTTAAATGAGGTCAATTTTTCAAATTAAATTAAATTTCATTAAATACGTACCAAAAATGATGTATATACGTAATAGAATTGTTACGTACAAATGTAATGAAATATTATTGTTATTGTTGTTGTTGACAGAATGGTATACCAAATAGTTCCATTTTAATTTCTAACGCAATTACTGTGTAAATACGTATATGATGATGTTAGGTAGAACGTACGTAATAATAATAATTAGAATAATAATAATGGGGTTGCAGTTAAAATGAATAAAATAGAAAAATTTCAAGGGTATCTTGTGCAAGTGTTTCTGAGTAAGATTGATTTGTGAAAAGGTAAACAATATCTGTTTGCAGTAAAACGTACGTGCATGACCGAGTCCAAAAAAAGTATTTTTGTTTTGTCCTGCGCCATTATACTCTGTATTTATGTACGTCCCTCTCTTCGAAAATATCAAACCTTATGTGAAGAAAGAGACGCAGAAAGAGACACAGAAAGAGAATATTTCTTCTGTTCCATTAACCCATTTTACAATTTAATGTATATTATTTTCAGTGAGAGGAAAGAGAAAAGAAATATTGAAGTCATTTTTATCATCCTTCTTTTTTTTTTTGCTTTTAGGCGGGACTGCAGTGTGTAACATAGAGGAATTTATGATTCTAGTAGGCGGAGAACTGTCGCCATTTTATTTCATTTTATTTCATTTTGTTTCCTTTCTTTTAGTTTTTGTGTTTAGGGAGAGAGACAGATCATTCATTTCCAGTTGGTGAAAGTTAATACTAGTTAGAGAGTCCTTTTGTGGGGTTTTCGGGGGGTGGGCGGTTATCCATAAATTCCTTTCACAACGTGGAAACTAAATATCTGAGTAAAATGTTTAAAAAAGAAATTTTTTGAAACTTCTTATTATCGAGTTCGTACTAACTGTGCGTTTGTTTCTTAGCTTGTGATCATATATATATATATATATATGTACATATTATCAACCCCGGAAAAGAAAATGGAGGGCTATTTCGTTGGTACCTATATACGGACGATTTTTAGTAACACTGTGTAACCAGCGCACAAATATTTATTTGACTGTCATTTTCATACTCCCCATTGATTCATTAAGTTTGCACAGATAATCTCATAGAGAGCCACTTAAACTTTATCTTGACCAAGCAAAAAAAAAAAAGAAAGTTCATATATTATTACGTGAAAAGTTAAAAATAGAATAAAGATATTATCTAAGGTAGTCTTTACTTAAGGTCATCTCATAGCAAATTTATTATAATAAATTAAAATACGTAATTACATTAATTAATTGATTAATTGATTTTGAAATGATCTGATTGAAATAATTGTTATTATTTCAGTACTATAACAGTGCATACTAAAAAAATGATTTACCAAAAAAGAAGAAATTAATAAGATAATGCAATGAATAAAAACATTGATTGACTCTTAGACAATAAGATAAATTATTATTCATTTCTTCATAGATCTTAATATAATCTCGTTCAGGTTTTTATTCACATAGTTTATCAATATCTTTGTATGTCGAATATTTATTATATCCTAAATTAATAGACTAAGATATATGGGTGTGAATTATTATCTTAGTATTACATTAAAGTTACAAAACTCAAGACTAACAATAATGTTATAATTTAGTTTTCGACATATTTGTATACTCAACTAATCCTCAAATAGGGATATATAATTAATAAAAGAAGAAACTTTAATTTCATTTTCCCTTTTTTTCATCAATGGTTTATGCTGGATTAAGTAAATTAATTAAAATATAATAAAACTCGGAGCTGCAACGATGAAGAAAGAGGAAGAGGAAAACCGGAAAGAAAAAAAATGTCATAACACGTTCATTAATGATCATTTTGTATTGTTTTAATGCAACACAGGATGAGTCGTGACAAATGATAGACGCGCAAAATACTGATATCGTTGTCATGCTCGGCAACGACAATAATTATTTATAAATAAAGATAATAGTTAAATACATACAACTATATAGATTTCAATTAACATTATAATTTTAATAAAAGCTGGTATTTAATCCCCTTATTACAATTCTAATAAATTGATTATTATCTATATAAATGTGCCACTCAATCAATACAATTTGTAGTAAAATAGTGTCATGTTCAATGAAAATATTTTAGTTTAGGTTAGTCTATGAATGTAGTAGTCATCATTAATTTTATAACAACCCCTTGTTTTTGTTGATTTCCTAATATCCTTTTCTCTACTTTTAATGAATTTAAGGTTTTGCTTCTATTATCTAATTTTTAAAAAAGGCGAAGATGAAAAAGTATATCACAATTTTTTTTTGCTTTACCCCTTGTTTATGTAAATTAATTTAGCACTTACATGACTAATCAAGTGATAGAAACAAATATTACACAATATTTCCTTCCACAGATACAGATATTTCCCTTCATATCCTTTATTATTATTGTCCTACTCCTACGTCACTATTCAGATATTGTCGGAAGTATATTTCCAATTTAGTTAAAAAAAAAAGTGACTTGATTGTAATGTGATTACGATACCAACTTACTATGAATTAAGAAAATTGTATATTTATCTATTATACATCATGTGATAATTAGGTAATAGAGCGGAGGTTAAAATTGGGACTCTGTAAAACTCTCCCCAGCAGTACTCAAAGTTTTTGATGAAGAGCCATTTTGAACAACTTTCATTATTGAATCCACATATTCAGCACCAGACCAACGTTGATGTGTTAAAAGATCACAATTCAATTGTTGTTCTTTTTGTTGAACTAAACTTACATAAGCTGACATACCTTCGGTTTGAAATTTTTGTGATAATTCCCAAAATGATATACCATCAACATGTAATCCTGCAAGGGATACTAATTGTAAAATGAATCCCTCTTTAGCCAAATCCCATATGAAACTTTTCAATTTAGTTTCATTAAATCCTTGTTTAGTCCAATTAAAACTTGGTGATAAATTATAAACTAATTTTGTATCAGGATATTCCTTATGAATTCGTTGAGAAAAATCTTTTGCTTGTTCAAGGTTAGGTGTCTTAGTCTCTAACCATATCATATCTGAATAAGGTGTAAACACCAGAGAACGCCTAATAGCTGCCTCCATACCTCCTTTAAACATATAATAACCTTCAGAAGAACGTGGTAGATCCCAATCGAAATTAATTATTTCGTTTGGTACAATTTGTTGAACTAGTTGCTTCATTTCTCTTAGGCTTAGATATTCCCTTTTGAGAGACACTCTCAATTGCTGTTTAGATTTCATATAGTTCTTGTAATCTTCACTTGATAATTGAATTTGGACAGCTTCATCAAAAGTTACTAATTTATTATTCTCGTACCATTCAATCTCATGGTCTGACATTTCCGAGTTACTAACGCCTGTTTGTTCTAATTCAGCTAATCTTTCTGTCCAAGACGGAGTACTGACATCCATTACACCTTGAATAAACTCATGATCTCTTGGATCACAACTGCTACTTATCAATTTACTATTACAAGAATCTGTTCTTGCAATAATTAAATTTTCAACACCCATGATGTCCCATTGTATACGGGTTGCAATTAATCTATTTAGATGTGTTGAAGTTGGAACCAATACAGCTCCACCTAAGTGACCACATCTCTTCCCTCCTACTAATTGATCTTCCAGATGAATTGCAGCAGCTCCCTTTTCTGCAAATAATTTAGCTAATTTCATTACAGTAGTTAAGCCTCCATGTCCCATATCTGCGTCAGCAATTATAGGCTTCATATAATCAACTAACGGTTCTTTATTTTCAATTGTTTGTAAAAATGCTTTCCTATCATGCATCTTTTGTGCTTTGAATATTCTTTCTACTTGATTAGGGACAGTATCATATGGATAATCACCAAAATCTGGAGAGACTTCATTAGTAGAACCAACCATTGTTGAAGAACATGCCCAACCTGATACATATGCTACTTTAATATTGTTACATCTAGACAATTGTGTCATTTGAACAGGATCAATAACACCTAATGTATGTAAAGGTATTTTTTTTTTAAAATTTTCTTCTAATAATTGAAATAACTTTGTTGCCTGATAGGATGAAGGATATTTAGTATCCTCAATCCCTAAACTACCTCTATGTTTCACTATATCCATCGGACTATGGATTCTTTTTACATTTTTAAATCTTTCTGATCTCCACCAATTTTGAACTTTTTGAACTTCACTCTGAATGTCCAAAGTGCTATTCATCGTTTGTCTTGTGGAATAATAAAATCTAGAAATTTTGGTTACAGATGTGGAACATTTACAAATAGTTAGAGTTTGTGACATATTGAAATATTTATAAAAGTTAATTTTTTTAAATTATAATTTTTGGTAGTGTAAAAGAATGTTTTTCCTTTCCAAGTGAATAATAAAATATATTGTTGAAGTTATCAAATATATGTAATGATTTCTGGGGAATATAGTATCCTATTTATACACAAGAGCATCCTAATCCATGAATCGAATTTCAAATTAATATCTACGAAGATAATTGAATCTGTGTAATACTACTTCCAAGTTTTCTTTGTATAAGTATTTCCCCCAAAGTACATAAAAAAGTGACCTCTGATAGTAATGATATAAAGTTGTCATGCATTCCTTACATCGTTTGTACTGTTTCAATACCTAGGTACCCCAACATATATGAATATATGAGATTCAATTACATTAATATGATGAATTTACGTGTTTGAAAAAAATTATTGTTACAAATATTATATACGTATGCATATGATGCATGCATGCATTCTGGCATATCACGACTATGCAAAATAAATGTAGTATTGGGGTAAAAGAAAGAAAAGAGATGACGTTGGCTCCGAACACGGGGTGACGGCTCGCGTTTTAAAGTCACAACTTTTTTTGTTTGCTTGTCCTTCCCGTAAGGGACGACGCTATATGATAAAAAAGAATCTCCAAACTTTGTCACTTCGAAGATATTTGTAATTAACGTTGTTTTACTATACAGAAGAAAATAAAAATCTCATATGTACTTTGTTCAGATAATGGTATTTAATTCCTTCTTTTGAAGTGGGTTTCTTAAGAGAGTTACGTTTTCAATAAGAATAGAGGAACTCGCAATCCTAGTATGATATTTCTGAATATGAAATATATGTTGCAAGTAAATAAGTATATAGGTATCAATATGTAAATAGTCTTAAGGAGGTGAAGTCACACTTTCTCTTAATAGCATTTCGAGAGAGTTATAATATGTTGAGGGTATTGAATTTGGCTTATTAAAACAAAAAGAAAAAAATTACTTTAATTCTTTAAAGAATTACTGCCGTTCTATAGCTTTTAACCTTCTCGCTTAAAATGATAACTATCAACTATTAGCTACTTCCTGCCGTTTATTAAATATTAATCATGATGTCTGTACCATTATTTGTAGCAAAAAAGTGGGAATCATTATTATTTACCCTCTCAGAAATAGTAATTTCTATCATTTCTTGAGACGCTAACGTTAGTAGAGTAAAAAACGCACCACAAACGACTCTTTTGGAAATTTTCTTACCTCCAAATTCACTTTCATTTCCCGCGTTACTAGGAACAATGCTCTCAAAAGTTAGTTTTCTTGAAAAATGACTCAAAGGATCAACTGTAATATTATCGAATAGTGCCCTCTCCTTGATAAATTGGTAAAATTTTCTGGCTTGAACCCCCAATCCATTTTCCGTATTTTGGTTTAATAAGTTATTACTACTCTCAAAAGAAGATAATCTATCATCTGCTGCCCCTATATCAGATTCCCTTGAATAGAATGAACTACTTCTATTTATTCGTCTGGTTAAAGCGTCAACGAGATCAGGTTCGTCACTATTCAAATTATTACTTGTAGAGTAGCGGCTTAAGTTACGACCAACACTTGAGGATAATAATCGTAAATTCATATTGATGTAGTCACCTGATTGCTTACTATGTTCCATCCCATTCATTACAGATGTGTCATTTAAATCTCCTTCCATAATTTCATCATTTATTTGATCTAAATTCAATAGTAAACTATCATCCTTATTAAATTGGGATAAACCGAAACTGACATTACTCTCCCTTCTACCATATTCAGTACTCCTGATACTACCATTATTACTGTGAGTTAAAGATGTAGAAATATCATTTCTTCTACCTTGTTCAGTGATTGGTAAACATCTACTGTCAACATCGAATAATGGAGAGTTCGAAAATATATCTTCCCATGACTTTTTAACCAAAGGAACCTCATTTTCCAAAGATAATAGATCACCTAAACTGACCCTTTTCCTCTTTGTGCCTGCTAATCTTGAGTTTCTGGTATCCTGTTGCATAACTATAACATAATTTTCATGGCAGTTCCTTAACGTTTCCGTTGGAATACCAATTCTAGAATCTACAACAATTGAATAGGTATACTGCTTTTCACAGCTATTATCGTGAATCTTTCGTTTTTTTAAAGCTATTTTTGTATTTGGTTCATTTTGCAGTGTTTCACCGGTTTCATTTTGAAGGTGGTCAGCTTGTGATGCTTCTTTCTCTATAGCTAAATCTATATCTAATGGTTGTAAAAGCTCCTCTTCTAATCTTGAACCGTTAAAATTTGAATTAAAATTTGAAGCTTTTTCTAAATCAAAATTTCTAATATTTGATTGTTCTGTATGATCTGTCACAACGGATGATCCACCTCTACTAACAACATCATTAATATCCAACTCGAAATCCATATCAATTGGTATATCATCTAAACTAGGATTGAAATCATATTTATTAGACTGACTATCGATAATATTTTCAACGAAATTATCTCTACCAGGATAATTTGAATTGCTAAGTTCTGTAATATAATCCTTTCTTCTTATAATAGCTGGTTCAAAATTGGAAACTACTCCAAATGTGGGGGATTGATCGTCAAGAAAATCCTTGAACGAAGGTATCTGTTGAATATCAAATCTCTTATCATCTTTTAGAAATGTATTATTGTCACCAAAAAATTGTTTGCTTCTAGTTGACAAATAATTTGAAAGAGTTTGTAATGTAAAGCTTTTGATATTGGTTCGGCCCCTAACTTGGGCTAAGTTAGAATTGTAGGAGATTGCTCTTGTGAGTTGAGAAAGAATAGCATTAATATCACTTAGAAAATATTCTGTCTTTCTATGATAACAAAGGGTGACACCATATAACAGACTTGACACTTGTCTTAAAGTAATGCCATCACTATTTAACTGTATAACATCGCAGGTATCAGGAATTGAAACGTCGAGAATTTGCTTCTTTTTTATGTCCTTCTTATTTAAATGACGTGATTCATAGAGACCGCCCAATGTTGCTAATGCCCACACTGTTGAAATTCCATTATTTTGTGATTCATTTGTAATTACTTCCATATTCTTATTTCAAATAGAAGTTGTATAGGGTATAATGAAAATATATAAAAGGGTATTTGAAATATACTATTTATAGAATCTGGGAAACTGTTCTTAATGGAGAACATATTCTTACATTTGTGTAATGGGGCATTCTTTTTTATATGCCATTAAAAGACAGCCCGAGTGGGAGTAATATAAGAAAAATTCCCCACTATTAAAATTGCCGCCCATAGTATGTAAAGTCACCTGATTTAGCTTATTTTATTATTATTTATAATTTATTCAATTAATTACTATTTTGTGTGCGGTTACCGAACAATGAAAAGGGGTAGTTTGGCTTTCCGAAATATAATGCAACTAATTTTTCGTAGGCGGCTTTTTTGGTTGTTAAGGTATTTCAAATAATCCTCTTAATGTTAAGTGATCTGAAAGAAGTCTTTTGGTAACGGGATCTGTTTTGTCTTAAGATGTATCTTACAATATATATCGTATAATAAAGTTGAACTAATTCCTGATTATGGAGTTACGTGTAATGGATCCTATATAGAGATACTCCGTTTCCATGGATGAGTCTCTAAGGTGCGTCACAATAGGAATTAAAAAATTCATAATTTGAGTTCATGATATATTCCTCCAACTGTTCTAACTAATGCGAAGTTACAATGTTTTACATTGAATCTTCAAACTGTACTCCTGTGATCAATAGAACTCATAATTTCCCTCTCTAGATATCACTATCTAAATAGGAAATATTATCCGCTTAAAGACATGACGCGGATAGAGGATATTTCCCGAAGAAAAGCTTCATGTCATTGAGAAATTGTGAATCTTACAGAGAAGAGATAAAACTTATATATACTATTTAATATCTTTTGAAATACTTTATACATTATATGTAGAACGAACTTAACGATGGTTTGCATTAATTCAAATTTATAAGATATATCATCTAGTGGCAGAGATTCAACACTAGGAAACTTCTTTCTAGTAAACCTTGCCAACAGGTTAAGAGCCGTGAATATTGGATAGTAGCGTACGCATGATCATCAGTGGCGACCAAGAGTAGTTGGTAGACGAACAGTCTTGTTTGTTCCAGCAACATCGGTACTAGCATGATGACGTTTATTACGGGCGGCAGGAATAGGAACCAACTGAGATATGTGCTGAACACGGGTACGCAATCTAGAATTTTGGGCAGTTAGTTCAGAATTCATCTAATGAAGTTTCAAAAGTTGACTATTGGTAGCTTGGAGTTGAGTGTGTGTTGTTTGCAGTTATCGGGTGACAGAGACAAGAACCGCATCTGCAAGGACAAGATCATGAGTTTCAGAGTTAGATGAACCAGAATCAGAAGAAGGTGAATGGGAGAGGGATGTTAAGTCTGTGGATGCAGATGTAGAATGAGGAACAACAGCAACAGACGATGGAAGTCTGATTGACGTATCAGAGGATTCTAATTGTAGCGAAGAAGGTGTGGACGCAATCAGTAAAGAAGCCGGAGTTGAAGAAGAACGGATGGCAGGTATATCAGACCAGGGATCCATAGATGTAACAGCTTGAGACGTAGGAACTAAATCAGAATTAATAGGAGAGGATGAAAGTGGAGCTGTATGAGGGACACGTGATAGATCTGGTGAGGCAGTCTCTAGTGGGGCTGAGGAATCTGAGGAAGGAACAGGTTCGTCCTCATAATCTTGATCATCAGTATCGGGGTGAGAAGACTCAGAAAAAGAGGATACTACGGATGATGAGGTATAGTTCAGGAGTGAAATCTGAAACATCATTTTCAGAATCACCTGGATTGGATCCAGAATGACCAGTAGGATATAAAGGGGCACCACCAATGGTAGAAGTCGCAAAAGAGTGGGACTGTGTGATGGCTGGGGTGTTGGCAAGAGGGAAGACAGATTCATCAAACTTGACTTGACAACTAGCAAAGATGTGCTAAGATTCTGGATGATAAATACAGTATGCTTTACGGTTGTGATCATAACCAACAAATACACCAGGAATAGAAGTAGATACAAATTTACCGTCACGAAGAGTGGGGTCTAAGGTAGCGTATGCTGCACAACCAAAAACATGTAAATGATCAAGATTAAGATTGGAGGGTTTGGTGTCCGCCCATAAGCAAAAAGGAATACAGTTTTTCATATTTGTGATAGGTAATCTATTTAACAGACATACAGCTGTATTTACGGCTTCTGTCCACAAAGACTGTGGAACACGACCTCCAACTAAAATGCAACGAGCTTTCTCTTCAATAGACCGATGGGCTCGTTCCACAGCTCCATCGTGGAAATTGGAATGAGGAACTGTCAACTAATGTTGAATCTCTTTGAACTTAAAAAAGTCATGTAGGATTTGACCTATAAATTCACCACCGTTATCAGTGCGGATTGCACCAACCTTATAACCACCACGGGAAGAAAAATAATTTTCAACTTCGTTCATCTAGTTAATTAATTTGGCTGCAGTATCGGATTTACGAACTAAGTGAATGACCGAGTAATATCTTAACTAAGCATCACGGATAGTCATAAAATACCTTTCAGAAGTATAGTTTTTTATAGCGGAATGGACCACATAAATCGACTTGGATTAATTGAAGAGGACTTGTGTATTCAACTAAAGATGGAATACCTTTTTGAATAGTACCTTTGGAGACAGAACAAGTAGGACAGATAGTGACAGTAGCAGGGTAGAGTTTAGGAGCACCAACAACAGAAGCAAGAGAATTTTAACTGTTGATACCAGGATGTCCTAAACGCGCATGAACGATATTAACATTTGGAGTAGCAGACTTTTCGATAGATAATAAAGGATCATGGGATTTAGAGAATGATGAAGAAATTTCGGCATCATATGCACTCATAGAAACATCTTCGGGTTACCGTAAAAGTCAACAACGTAAATATTGTTTTTAAGATGAGCTAGAGCTCTAATATAGTCCTTTTTATCAAGGACTTTAACTTCATGATCCATATTAAAGAGTAAAGAATATTCGGACTTTGAAACAGCCTTTTGAACCGATAATAGCTTATACAGCAAATCTGGTGCATAAGCAACATCAGATAATGTAATATGACCAATCTTAACGTCCCCATAACCTTTAATATGAAGTTCACCACCAACACCCTTTAAAGATGACTTATTGGATGGTATAAACGAAGTATAAACATCTCTGTTATGAGGAACGTGTACAGTGCAACCATTGTCTAACGTCCATTCGTCTTTACTGATAACAGAGTGAAGCTTATCTGTTGCACAAAACCTAAATCTCTAGTATCACCATCTTCTCTATCGATAATATGTTCTGCAATCATAGATGGATGCTTTTTCTGGAAGAGTGATTCCTCAAGACAAATACCTTTTAATTTTGGATAGTCACTTAAAGGACGGTAGGCCCCACCGCAGATATCAACCAACATGGTTACTCCCGGTGATCATACCCACGCTACAATCCCTATTCAGGATTATACTGAACTCAATATCAATATGTACAACGTGTTCTTCAATATTTATATACTACTCGTCATGCATGCTTAATGTATCAATTGTACTCTCTTGTTGAGATGAACATATATTTAGACACATCCTATGGTACTCGTGAGTATATCTGATATGTTGCATGGGCTTACATTAGCTAACTGGCTGATGTACTCTTGCACGGTGTTCAAAGAAGATTAAATCTGCGATTACGCTTTCTTCAACCGAAGCTGTAACAGAAATGCAATGGTAATGAATACGATGAATCGTATGGGTATTAAAGTGGAGAAGCAAAATCTATTAATATGACTTCCAGGGATATGTTGTAATAAATGCCAAGTTACTATATTTACATTGAATATACAAACTATAAGTTATAATCAATAGAACCTATAATTTCCTATTTAGATATCGTTATCTAAATAGGGAAATATCATCTACTTGAAGACATGATACGGATGGAAATTATAAATCTTATATAAAAGAGATCGATGATATATGTAAACTATTTAATCTCTTTTGATATATTTTGTACGTTGTATGTAAAAAGAGCTGAACAATATTTCAAATTAATTGATCAACTACGAAACGACAAGATATATACATGCGCTGTATATCTTTTTAGTAGGTGTTACTACTCCAAAGGTTTCTTTCAAGATATGGATTTGTCAACTTTGTGTTTTATAATAATTTTAGAACCTTGAATACTGTTGCTTCTTTTGTGGTTGAAGCTGTAAGAATACTTTATTGCGTACGATTAGAATGCCAGTTACATATAACCGACTATATAATCACGTACCATGCTCTTTAAATCTGTGTAAATGTTTACCAGTATCTTTCCCGCTACTGAATGTGCCAATTCCAGAGTATAAAATTTCTAAATTCCGGCTTTTACAATGGTTAATGCAGACAGTTTATTAGCTATTAATCCAAGGAAATATTGGAAGCTATGCATTCAAATGGTACAAAATTTGGAACTTCAAATCATATAAGGATATTCAGCTAAATTTAGAGCAATTTAAGTGTGATAAGTTGATTTTGTCTTGTACATCTTTCCGAAGCCATATCACATGAAGTAGTTGTATTTAAATTATACACATACTGTAAGTCATAATATTATGGAAAACCAAATTAATCTAAGTACTCATTATATTGGACTCAAGCTTAGAAAAGTTTTCGATTAATTTTTTTTTGTACTGTTAAATAATTTCTCTACAAGACTATTTCTAACTATATATCCTACCGGAAGGATATGATACTTGCAACTTTTAATGGCATGTGAATACATAAGTCTCTTTGTCAAGTCAATAATTTTCTGGATTATCTAGAAATAACCTCCTTGTAAGTCCTTGATTCATATGGTATGTAATCAGATAAATCTACCAGCTAAGTACAATTGTAGGGAAACCATATAGTTAAGGAAGAGAGTCGGCATATTTCCACCTGTCACGGATATTAGAGTTGATCATCTGACTGTGTAGAAATAACCTAGGGGATAAAAATAGCTGGCACTAACCATTGAATTGGAGTACCAGAATTGCGCGCATATATAACATAGACGTATCCTGATTACGTATGTTACCCTATGAAGTAGTTCAGCATTTAACCCTTTCCAAGGTTTAAACTAGTATGCAATTATAATCTGGAAATTGTCGGAATTTGCTAAGTGGAAGAGTTACATGAAAAATATAAAATAGAATAAGAATAAAAAGATAAAGATTGATAAATTTGATAATGTTCAATATTTAACGATCTACAAGAATAAAAATTAAAAAAAAGTAATTCATAACCTTGCATAATAATACAATGCTAGTATTGGAGATTTATAATCACGAATAAATGAATTCAATGTTATATAAAGGGGAAAATATTTCAAGTATTGAAATATTTCGTTTCTCTAAATATTTTGTATATTATTTTTAATTTGTATATTAAAAAAGACCAGACGGATATACGTTGATCTAATAACATAATAAATTTGTACAATATATTTTTAAGAAATGGAATCTGATAAATCAAACAATTTATAACAGATATAAAACCTTAGACCCTCATAATGAACTTTGAAACAAAAAGTACCTTCAAATTAGTGTAATAATATAATAAGAAATTAAGACTATACTAATTGTACTATTATTAATTACAACTTTAGTAATTCAAT
>PPOO01000947.1:268112-279327 GCA_003708545.1 Maudiozyma turicensis
AACATAATAAATTTGTACAATATATTTTTAAGAAATGGAATCTGATAAATCAAACAATTTATAACAGAAATTGATACTTGTAACCCAATAATACCATTTGAAATAGACTCCCCTGTTGATCAATCTTATTTCCTATTAGTATGGATGGAATGATTATTCACTTTTCTAGATGACACAGAAAGAAGCATGGCTTCATTTAATAATAAATTTACAGAGAAACATGATTAAAAGATTCTTTGATATCCCATTTTAATATTTGATCATAATATAGTCTTATGGAAATAATATAAAACCTTATTTCCATAAGACACATATCACAGTCCAGTCCGTCATAAAATCCAATTTTCTTTTATCGACGACATAACTGTTGAAGCTTGAAAGTGTTACGTCTCTTTATGTTTCTTCTTTTTTAGCTATATATTTAAGGAATGGGGCAATTATCCTGATGATATCGAATGATTCTGATTAGGTTTTTATTCTCTAAGAATATAGGTGGAACATAAAACGATGCAGATGCTGGAAGCCAATCTGGAACCAACGTTAAAAGGAAACTGCAACAGTATTAAGACCATTTAATTATAATGATATATTAAGGAATTGTGCCACATTATAAAGAATCAACATTTTCTGTTAAACGGCTGTAACGATGTTAGTTCCATTCGGTAAAATGAATGTTAACAGTCTGATCAACAAGCAGATTATACCCATTGATGATAATATGTGATACATATATTTTTCTGCAACCAATTACATGGTTAATAATGTGACTTTCCAGAAAAGGAAAGAAAACAAAAATGACGAAGTAGAGGAAATACTTTCTCGATTCTGTTTATTTAGTCTGATCAGTAATCAGGAGGGATCAGTATGATATGGTTTTACCATATCACTGTAGTAAACAAAATTCAAAAATCCAATAGAAAAGATTAGAATAGCAAGACTAGAAAAGGAGTTTGTTCCTTCATCATATTCGTTGATGTACTATAAAGAATGCACTGCTGATGTAACTAGGTACGTAAAATCTTAGAACTATCGTAAAATAATGAGATTAAAATGAATTGAACGTTCTGACGAAACCATGATTTTATAATGTAGAAGCCTCTAATCCTTATTTTGAAGATGATCGGTTTTATATTTATTAAGAACTTGCCTTAACTTTGTTTATTTATTTATTTATTTCACGTTCAATAACGTAGCAAAGTAACTCATAATAATAGAAAATTCATATACTTTGAAATTTAATAGTACGAAAAGTTCGGTGTATCGAAACAGTGACCTTACAAGGTAAAATCAGAGCATTTTTCTCTCAGAATTCTTCATCACATTGCTCAAACAATATAGCATCTTGAAGTTAGATGATCAAAACTAATCTTAAGAATTATGTGCACATCCTTTTGTTTTGCCATATAATTGATTTGATGAAGTCATTAAAAGTTAAAATTAAAATAAATAAACTATTAAAAATATGAAACTGTGAGAGTACGGAAACTATCTTGCTAAAAACCGATCAGGACTATTCGCAAATATAGGATGTCTATTTAACGAATGTGAATTTATATTTAAATTATTCCCAAATGGAAAGTAACATGATGGAAAAGAAGAGACAAAGAAAGATTGCCATGGGAGGCCCTCTTCTGGATAAGATTACCATTATCATCAATCTTCTTATTCTTCTT
The DNA here is from genome assembly GCA_003708545.1 of Maudiozyma turicensis. Lineage (NCBI taxonomy): Eukaryota > Fungi > Ascomycota > Saccharomycetes > Saccharomycetales > Saccharomycetaceae > Maudiozyma > Maudiozyma turicensis. Next base: position 269,786 of record PPOO01000947.1, read on the forward strand.
CCTTTTTTTCCTTCCACTTTGGCACGCACATCAGGTGGTTTTTCCCCACATTTGTACCTTGATTTTAGTACGACAACTTCAAAAAAAGAAATAAGATAATTTCCATTTACAACACAGCGTAGATTAATTTAAAGGATTTATCATATCTTTCCAGTCATCTTATTGCTTTACATAATTTTCCGTCACATTTCCCTGAGGTTTGTCAAAAAAGCTTTCTGTTGAGCACATTTTGTTTTAATCACACCGTTTATCTTTTTTTTTTTATCTAAATGATAAACTATTATCATCATCATATATGTGATTGTGGAAAAGAAAGCAAAAAAATAAACAGTGTATAATTTAAATGTAAGCCGGAGTTTTCTTAATTATAGGAGACATTATACGTTTCTGATTTTATTAAACTTTAGATTAGGTTTCTGACCTAACAAATCTATAAGAAACTAATATATATGTTCATAAGAAGAGAAAAAACGTCACATAAACTTACAATTGAGTAAGGTAGATGACGAAATATCAAGATGGACCTAGATTATAAAATGCATATGTAAATTTTAGTTTCCCTTAATAATTTAGGTTTTCAATGTAATTCTCGACTATAACTAAATTATGCAAGAGCCACATATTTGATTTACATCAAAAAGAACCTTGATAAAACGTTCATACCTTGTAACATAGTGTATATCGTGCTTGCATATTAAACGAAATATATTTAATAAAATATTTTGGCATTGAAAATATAATCGGCCGGCTAATGAATATAATTTGTGTAATGCGCTACTTATTTTATTTGCTTCTGTATTTCTGTCGCATATCCATTAATTAATTAAAATATCTAAAAACGGATAAACACAAGGAAAAAGGGACTAGAACTGTTCTAAGATCTAAGAACGATTATAAATAAACTTAGTAACGAGACATTTATTATTATCATAATAATTCATTCTGTCTCTTTTAGGGTCAGAGAAGAACAGGTTGTGTCTGCGTTCACTGCACATCATATACGAACATATCATAGCCCTTCTACGACTACTTCTGAGCGAGAAATACAACAGCCCTGAACGGGCCAATCTGTTCTTTTCTTGGAAGACAAAGAAATTGGAACGGCCCCTACGAGACTTGTCTGGATGTTGTATGTTCCCCAGAGTATCATTCTGATTACTAACAAATGCATGTACAAGATGTTTACTTATTGAGTACAATTTCATAACTAATGAGACAGTACTTCGTTCATTATTTTGAAAATTGATATTATCCGTATTGTACGAATATGTCTTAGTAATTTCCTGGTTACTATTGCAACTATCTCTATCTATATATATTTCCTAATAAGTACAGTATGTATTAGCACGTATATACTTCGTGAAAATCAGTACAACTATGCATCAATTACAAGAGTAGTTCACGTACATACAGTTATTTATCTGTAATCTTGTTATGTCACCTTCAGACTTACATTTCCATGTCTCATCCAGTTCCGTAACAATAGAAATTGTCATATTACTATTTGGTCCAGTGAGGAAATATGAATTCCCAAAAATAATCGAAGTCAAGCTGCTGTTATTGCCCTGCCGTATTCTTCTCTTTTTGTCACAGAAAAATTTACTTTTCTCATATCTTTGCTGAAGTCTCTTTTTCTTTCGGTCTCTCTCTCTCTCACTCTGGCTTCATGATTTCTTTTTGCTTCTCTTGATGGGAATTTCTTTCTTTTTTTCTTTTTTCTCTGATTTTTGAATTTCCACCTTTGTATAACATATATTATATAATCATTCTCCTCATGTTACTAATTTTTTATAAAACATAACATAACAGGAGTTATAAAGTTTTTAAAGTTTCATATACCTTTCTTAATAGTAGCGATAATATACAAATAGCAAAAAGGGTTCAATTCTAAAAGGATAAAACGGACATAGTCACATATCAATATATATATAGACACATCTTAAGAGAAGTGAATTCATATATATATTAAAAGAGACAGGAGATACAAGGAAACAAACCGATATTAACTTTCTTTTTTATAAATAAAAACAGAGATAATACAATATTTACGACTATCTATTGATAACTTTTATTCATTTCGTGGAATACTTACTATAGATATACAATTCCCTAGAGTAGAAAGAAAGACAAAAAATTTCGTCTATTGTTAAAGGACGACGACTCATATAAATAAACGGATAACGAATTTTCAAAGGATATATCGATAAAGAAACTAATTTAAAAAAAAAGAGTCATACTAATATAACAGCAGAGATACAATAGATAAATAAATAAACAAAAAAGCAAAACACTTTCAATATGGTATTAATAAATGGTATTAAATATGCATGTGAACGTTGTATTAGAGGTCACAGAGTTACCACGTGTAATCATGCTGATCAACCTCTAATGATGATAAAACCTAAAGGTAGACCTTCAACTACATGCACTTATTGTAAAGAATTAAGGAAGAGTAAAGGTGTAAAACCACCTGGTACATGTACATGTGGTAGGCAAGAAAAGAAACGACTAGCTCAAAAGGCTAAAGAGGAGGCAAGAGCTAAAGCAAAAGAACTTGCTGGTAAAAATTGTACTTGTTCCAAAAATATGAAAAAGGAAAACATCGATGATCTTATGCAACAAGATAATACAATTAATAGTATCACTAAAAAATGTCCGGTACATTCAAAAAAGGCCAAAAGATCACCGTCTAAAAGAAGTAGTAATAAACCAAGAGCTGGTGTTTTCCCAAAAGTTAATTCATCGACTTCATTAGATAGTAATTTTCTATCTGCAAGTAGTATATTGTCGGATTCATCAAACCATTTATCAACAAGCTTTATAGATTCAGATATTCTTCAAGGTAAAATTACTAAAGATTATCACCACGTTCCCTCATTGGCTTCAATATCATCGTTGCAATCATCAAATTCATTAGACCAAAATATTTCAACTCCGCAAAGTCCCCCATTAGGTGCTATGCAATTTAATTTTATTACAGGCGGTTATAATCAACAGAATAATAACAATAATAATAATGGTGCTACAACTAGTAGTCTTCACAATGTTTCAAGAAATTGGGATGGTTCTACAGGTAAAACACATAGTAATAACACTAACAGATCATCGAGTCAAATTAATATAAATACCATGAATGTTATGCCATCTTCGAATTTGAATAATACTTATAATAATGTACATACAAATTCAAATAATGGCAGATCTTCATTCCACATTGGTTCTCCCCCAATATCTAGTAGATCAGCTTTAGCTTCTCCCCCCTTGAGACCAAATCCAGGTGCTGTTATTGTACCATTAGAAGAATTTGTCCCTCCAGATCTAAATGGTGTTGGTAAAGTTACAGATAGTACTTCGTATGTTAATGACTGGGCTTTAAACGGTGGGGAAAACTCATCGTTGAGGGAATTTGGATCTCAGTCTGATTCAAGAAAAAGTAGTATTGTTCCTTCTGTGACAAGTAACGATGCAGATGATTACAGTAGTATTCATCAATATGGTAAGCAAATGGGTGAGAGGCAACCACAAGCAAGTAATGGTTTACTGGATATGTTTTTAGATTCTTCTTCAATGTCAACATTGTCGAAAGCAAATGTCTTATTACAAGAAAAAGATCAAAAAAATAATAATAATAACAATAATCATATGAATAATAATATTGAGAAGAATAACATTTATAATGAGTCATTTTATCCAAACGATCGCTCGAGAAGTCAAAGAACGGCTGGTGATAACGATAGTGTAAGAAGTGTTGAAGTATTATCACTAACCCCAAGTTTTATGGATATCCCTGGTAATCATATCAACCCAAAGAGAAAGGGCCGTCCAGGTCGTGATAATATGAGTAGTCAAGTTCCAATCTCGAATAGTAATACACAATCAACGAATAGTAATTTGAACATCATGCAGGATGTTCCACAGACCGTTCCAAGATTCTCAAATTTGAATAATGAAGAAAAGTTTATTAATGATATGACAGACCCTCATGTAAATCCAGTTATTGGTACAACCATGTATGATAATTTTGATGCAAATATGAACAATCACATTAACAGTAATAATAATCATAATAATAAATACCCAATGACTAATGAAAACATGGCTACTAATAACAATAAGAACATGTTCAATAACAATACCAATAACGGTAATGTAAGTCCAAATGACATGGATATGAACAATATATATTCATCTGATTTATCACCAAATGATGGTTTGCAATTCAGTTCACCTCCAAGTCAATTACTTTCGGAACAAGGCTTCGCCGATTTAGATAACTTTATGTCTACTCTTTAAATGAATCAAAGAGAAAGTATGAAGTAGTTTCGAGGTAGTAAAATCACTTACGATATTTAAGGGAGATTGATTTATTATTGTTCATTTCAACCGATTATTCATTATTTGAATGTAGGGAGTGATACTAAACCCAATATCAGTTCTATTACGTAATCAAAATATATAACTAGATTTTAAAATATTCTTTCCCTATACTTATTTGTAAACTTATCGGTTCTTCAACAGTTTAATAATTACTGACAATATTTTGTAACCGAGTATTTTTTCACTTTAGTTGACATATAGAGTAGTATTACGGATGTTCTAAGTCCAATTCTTTCGTCATCTATTACACAACAAACAGATGCAAAACTCTATGTTGTTCACATATTATCTACATGTAACGGTTGACTCCACATTACTAATGCTAATCATTTCTTGTTCCCTATATCCGAAAATGAGTGAGTTAATCGAAAGGTTACATAATAATATGACTATTGTACTTAATTAACCCGCAACTGGTCATACATCCAGGGGGATTAACTCTTTATACAACTTTGATTACTTTGTTTTGGTTAACCTTATGGTGCAAGCAAACCTTGACGCCAGTTTCACGCTTACGGCATTATTCTAGATAGACTCAGTAAGTGCTTAGCTTCGCGACGTTTTCTTTGACAGGGAAAAAAAGAAATTAAAAATATGTGTCAAAACAATAGGCAAACAAAGAGAGACACATCTGGGAGGGGGAAAAGAGGGCTGAAAAGGCAAAGGTAGGAGTCAATCTATCTTCGAGAATGTTAGGTAGAAGATGTATTTTGTTCATGAATGAGAGCCCTATGGTCGGGCTAATGATCACCGATGAGTCCTATTGTTTCTCAGCATATCAGAAATAACTCCCATTCATTCTTCATTTCACGGCTAACATATTCGTAGGACAAGTTGATTGATTTTAGAGTTTCTTGGATGATCCTCAATGCCCACAATGAACTCCTCACACAATATAATAAACGTGGTTCTCCATCAAATATAGAACTTCTATTTGATTTCTTTTTTAATGCCTTTCGTTATGGTAATTCCGATAGAGTTCATCATGTAATATCTTCGAAATGAGCTAGTACAATTGAAAAACGGAGTTGAAATTTATAGATATATGCATATAACCTATCCATTTGCATATGGATCAATGAGTTCCGGAATGCAATATTACCAGTAATTGAGAGAAACAGACTTTCCAAAATAACCTTGTATCAAGGAATATAAATAAGAATATAAATTGAAATAAATCAACAATTTATAATTTTTATTTCTGTTCTTATGACTAATTATTAGAAACCTCCCCAATAATAGTAATAGCCGTACTAATCAGAAGTGTTTCAAAATTATAATCACTGCTTATAATCATCCTAAAACGTGTAATAACAATATAAAAAATGTCTGTCACATCTGCTTACGTAGTGAAGAACGCTCATAAACCTATGCATCCTCTTTTAATTCCAACCAGTGATAGCTCCTATCTGCCCCAAACCAAGTATGACCCGTTTGAAGACCGTTCAGAAGTTCCTAGAATCTCAGTATTTCCAAACGAAGAGGTCATCAGTCTTTTACCACCAATAGAGACAATCCAACTGAACGATGTAGCGATTGTAGATGCTGCTCCATCAAAAAAAAGAAAAATGTCATGCAACACACAGATGTATGGTATGCCTATAATTAAAAGAAAACAACGCTCAGGGCCCAGTTGTAATTACTGTAGAGTCAAAAAGACAAGATGTGACGCCGCTGTTACAGTGTTATACCAAGATAAGAGTGTCACGAGATCGCTGAATGATATGCTATTCCATATTCTGTCTAAGAATGAAAAGGAAGAAACAATTAAAATGATCACCAAAGAAGTTGGTATCTCCGCAGATGTTCTAACCACTATTGAAGATAGTACATCATGCATTGTTAAGCAGATAGATAAGATTATTCTACTTGAGCCATGTTCATGTTGTTGCAAAATAAGAAACAGAGTTGAGACAGATGTCACAGCCGAGTTTACTGGTGATTGTACCTTTTCCAACGGTATGACTAGAAAGGATATAACAACATTTACAAATATATTCCAGGCCTGTCCAGAAAAGAAAAATATAATGAAGCTGACTATCTTTGATTATGAAAAGGCTGGGTATATCATCTAGTTATTTTTCAAATTCTTTTACGTAACCACTCTCAAAATACATAATTTTTAGTTTACATATTCTTTTTTAAAAAATGAAATTTTCTCATAAATGTTTAAATTATTGAAGTTTTTAATTAATGTCTTTTTTTGTTGTTTAAAAAAAGATTATATATATATTAGTGTATAATATAAATGCGTCGTAAGATGTACATATTATTTTATCAAATGCCCAGATATTTTTCAAAAATCTGGGAAATATTCTCAAAAAGTAACGTTATTTATACCAGAGAATAGTAAGAAGGATCATTTTGAGCCTTCTTCTTGTCGTAGTATTTTCTTAATTCATCAATAATGAAAACACTGCTACTAACAAATAACAAGAAGATCAAATCACCAAAGCTTAATCTTTCCGTCTTGAAGACATTTTGGAAGAATGGTATGTATATTGCACACATTTGACCTAATAATGAAAGACCAACGGCTGCATTGAACATTTTGTTCGTCAAAAACCCAACTTCAAATATAGATTTAGTGGAATGTCTACAAGCTAATGCATTGAACATATCGAAAAAGACGAAACATGTGAAAGTCATGGTGGTATCTCTTGCTGTAACTTGACCATCTTCTGCCATCTCTTTAACAAAAACGTAGATGGTACCAATGATGATACAGGCAGCAGTACCGATTAATCTTCTTAGAACCTTCTGAGTTAGAATCTTATCAGTTCTTCTTCTTGGAGGCTTCTTCATAACTTCGTGATCAACAGGTTCAACACCTAACGACTGTGCTGGTGGACCATCCATAAGAATGTTAATCCATAAAATTTGCATAGCGTTCAAAGGATTTGGTAGTTTGAAAAGAGTAGCTAAAGCAACAAGAGATAAAGCGGCTACAGATGTGGACAATTGGAAAGTTAAGAAGTTTTGAATATTGTTGAAAATACCCTTACCTTCTTCAATGGCAGTTAAGATAGTACTGAAATCATCATCAGTTAGCACCATATCAGAAGCTTCCTTGGCTACATCAGTACCCATCTTACCCATTGAAACACCGATATCAGCTAGCTTCAACGCTGGAGCATCATTAACACCATCACCGGTCATTGCAACAACTTCACCTCTTTGTCTAAGAGCTCTAACTATATTTAATTTATGTTCAGGGGTAGCACGAGCGAAAACTGAAACGTGGTCAATAACATTAGCTAATTGTTCATCAGACATTTCATTTAATTTTTCACCGTTTAAGACAGATAATTTTGGATCAATAACTGGGATACCAATTTGCCTGGCAATATTAACAGCAGTATTTTCAGAATCACCAGTGATCATAATAATGTGAACACCACCTTGTAACAATTGTTCAATGGCTGGCTTCACAGTAGGACGTGGTGGATCACTCATACCTATTAAACCAGTAAATGTTAAGTCTTTAACCATATCTTCAGTCAATTTCTCAACTATTTCTGAATCCTTCATATGAATTTTGGCAAATGCCAAAGTACGTAAACCTTCAGACGCTAAAGTATTGGCACAATCAGTGATGGTAGCCTTTTGAGCATTAGTCAATTTTTCAATCTTACCCTTTTCGTTTAAAAATGTAGTTGATTCATCAAGAATTCTTTCAAATGCACCCTTAACATATAACACATGACTACCATCTTGTTCGATAATTTCGCTAGCCATGAATTTTCTCTTTGAATTGAATGGAATTTCGTGCACTTTGTTGACATTTGGTCTATTGTCTTCCAGGTCGAACTTTGACAATTGTTCCAAAAGCGCAATATCAGTTGGGTTACCTAGGTATTTGCCATGTTCTTGAGAAAATGATGCATTGTTACAAATATTAGAAATTGCCAGAGTTGCCCTCACGTCATCGGTTAAATAATTCTTGAATGAAACGTCTTTAGTCTTTTGCAAATCTAGAACATTGTTTTTATTAGTCATGCTACCTAAACACCAAATCTTACATACAGTCATATGGTTAGAAGTTAAAGTACCTGTTTTATCTGAACAAATAACATTGACAGAGCCTAAAGTTTCAACACTTGGTAATCTTCTAACAATAGCTTTTCTTTTAGCCATTCTTAAAACCCCTAGAGCTAGGGTAACGGTAACGATAATAGGTAGACCCTCTGGGATAGCTGCAACAGCTAAAGAAACAGAGATTTGGAACATTTCTAACAAAGATCTACCCTGAATTATACCAATAAAGCAAATGAAACCAATGACGATGAAACTGAAAAGAGATAAGTCTTTACCTAGTTTATCCATTGCTAATTGTAATGGAGTCTTTGGTTTTTCAATACTACTCATCATTTCGAAGACTGCACCAAAAGTGGTGTTGGTACTTGTACCAACAACAATCCCCTTACCATGACCTTCCTTAACTAAAGTACCCATATAGGCAATATTGGTTCTATCAGATAATGGGACGATTCCACTAGCATCGTAATTATAGCTTTCCTTATTAATTGCTGTAGTAACTTTGTGTACAGGTTCATTTTCACCAGTTAAATTACTTTCATCGATAGATAGATCAACAGCTTCGACAATCCTTAAATCTGCTGGTATTCTATCACCAATTCTAAAACAAACTAAATCACCAGGGACTAATACAGAAGCTAAAACGTGAGCTTCTTGACCACCTCTAATTAAATGACACTCTGCCGGTACCAATTTATTTAATGCCTCCAACGATTTTTCCGATCTATATTCTTGAACAAACCCAACTGAAACGACAATGACAATAGCGAGGGTAATACTTACCGCATCATCGAGGTTACCCATAATAGCTGAAACAACAGCAGAACCAATTAGTAGTAAAATAAGTCTGTCCTCGACAAAATTAGATAAGAATTTTTTCCAAAGGGATTCGTCATCCTCAACAGATATTTCATTTGGGCCATATTCTTTTCTTCTATGATCTGCTTCATCTACAGATGATAGACCAGTCTTAGAATTGGTATTTAATTTATCAATTGTCTCCTCTACAGAGACTGTACAATATTCTAAAGATGGAGTAGCTTTAGATAATATTTCCTTTGTAGATAGTAGGAGAGATTCATCATGGGCGTCTAGGTTTCCACCTTCTTGCTTCTCCTTCTCGTTAT
>PPOO01000947.1:289975-326626 GCA_003708545.1 Maudiozyma turicensis
TGGATTGTCTGCTGCATTTTTAATGAAACCGTTAATTTCTTGCGTGCCTGTAATTCATTTCCCTCTAACAAGAAAAGTTAATTTCTTGGAAATCATGTTTCAATCCTACAACTTTTTACCTGATTAGTTCATTCTATAGAGCTTAGTAAGAAAACTTCACCCCACCTCTGTTCATGAAATCTCGAGTTCTTCTTCCTGTTTTTTGGGTAAAATCTCTCGAAAACCATTACTGTCTTGCAGTTTCTCATTGATTTACTTGTGCGTGATATTTTCTGCTGATAGCTTCACAACGCATAAATATTTGATTTTTACTTAAGATTAGGCAGACAATCCACATCTTTATAGCCTTTGTTTGAAAGATTCCTTCTATTTCAGGCCACCAGAATCGCTTCTCCTTCATTTTTCTTCTCTTTTCTTTCAAGTGTTGCTACCAATTATAGCTTCTCTATTTCAAACAGGTGTATTATTATATTCCATGGAGTTCAGCCATTCAAACAGAGTAACAGTCAGTAGAGTTTTTAAGTGTGAAACATGCTCGAAAATTTAATTTCTTGTAAAATATGGCAGCAGCTTCTTCTTTCCCCAATTACTTTAGCTCCAGCCCCTAATCTCTATGAGTATGTAAAGTTACAAAGTTGTGAATGACAGGCACAAAAAAAGAAAAAGATCGTTTTGAACTAAAAGTTAATAATTGCACAACGAACAACCGGAAATAAAATAATTGATTAATGTAAGTCCACACACAATTATTTAATTAAAACGTATTTTAAGTTTCAATAGTAAAAAAACGTGAAAAAGAAAAGAAAATAAGATATATGGGTTTAGGAAATAGCGTTATCCATTCAATTGAAAATGTAACAAAGGGTGGGATTAAAAATAGTTAGATTACTATTATCTCTCAAAGTAAAGTCTTATTTGCCTGATACTTGAAAAAGTACAAAAATAATGGAACATGAGTCGAAGAAACCAAGGAAAGGTGATTCTGACATCTGGATACCACTACTAATATAATTATTTCCTCACTTGTATTCCAATATACCAATTGATAGAGTTGGAAAAAGGAAAGAAAGAAAGAAAGAAAGACTGTCGTGCTAGCAGTATTGATTGTCAAATTTATATTATTTTCAACATAAATAGACGAATGCAACGGAGCGAAAATATGCACGATTAACATCCTTTATTTTGTAGAGATGATATAGTCAAAGTAGCATATAATACAATTGAATAAAATCAATTAATTAAATAGCAAGCTCTCGCAGTCATTTCTTGACCTAGTTCAGATATTTCAAATAATTAGTAAAATACTTGATAGTAAAAGGAATCTATGACCTTTTTATAAGAAAATGATTGGTTGCTTGCTATTTGGCTTTACTCAGATATTGCCGTGGGAAAGATTTCCAACAAAGGCCCAAAATGGAAATGGTTGCCACTGGTTACCAACTATTACTAATGCAATCATTGCATTGTTTGTGTTAAATGTTCTGAGAAGGAGTTGTGGTAGTAATTGATTTGTTTCAGGTGGATGTCAATTTGAAAATTCATTTAACAAAATAGCTGAGACATGATTTCCTATGCAGGCATTTGACGGATAGAAACTAGTTTCTTGGAATCATATACTGTAACTCTTCGTACATACAAATATTGGTTATTATTTGCTAGAATAATTCCTGCGTTGTTGTAATGGAGACAGTTTTCCTTGTGGATTCCAGCTTCCGCTATTCTGTTTTCCGTTCCGTCTTAAATTTGGTCCCCATGGAGCTTTTTTGGGCTATAAAATTTCATTTCAATAGTAAGTTGTACCTCTTTCTCTTAAAGGTTTGTCCAGTTCCCCGAGATTGAACTAAAACTAAAGTAGCGTTTATGAAGCAAAGAAAGAAATGAATGTAATTTGATACAGAAAACCTTTGAGCGAAAGTGATATGTCTTTAAGAACTGTCTTTTCTTATTCCTCCATTACTTTACCGAAGTTGCAGGAAATAAACCTTTTCAACAGTTTTTTGTTAGACCCTCATAACATAATTGGCCGTAAAAAGAAAAGCCCACAATTAATGGACGTAAAAGAATATAGTTTTGTGCCTTTGTTCATTTGCTGAGTAGAGTTCTTTAAGCAGATCACACTATTGTTGTATACAGATCGTCTGTTTCGTTGTTACTAGTAACTATGCAAATTTGTGAACTGAAAATATATCTGACTAATATTTGTACGGACAGCACTGCAGAAATATAACAATGTATTCTGAAATCGTATCGTTCGTTGAATAATTTAGTGGGTTTCTCATTGTTTTAAAAAAAAGGATCACCTTTTTCTGTTACCGTATTGTTTTATTTGAGGATCTCTCCAGTTTAAAACTGCAGAACTTTGAGGTTTTGGAATATTTGTTAGTTTGTAATATTTGTACTTCTCCTTCTTTTATCTTGTAATTTCTTATTCAATTTATGGTTCCCATTGTTCGAAATTATAATTTAATCACCTACATTATATTCAAATATGTAATCTGTCTAAAACAAAGATATTTATATATATACTGATAGGGAATCAATCAATCGAAAATAAATCTCGAGAAATACTTGTTTTACATAAGACTTTGTAACTATTTTTTATTTGATATAATTTTATTTTATTTCTTCTTCTTACGTTTAAACAAAATTTTGTATTAAAGGTAAACTAATAACCTCTAACATTAACCAATCAGTGAATACGCTAATATAAGATAATTCACAAAGTTTATTTTGTTCTAATAAAAATATCCAAAGCTTTCCATCCTATTTATATATTTATATATCTCTAGATAGAAAATTTAAAAAAAGAAAAGAACAATTAATTAAACAACAACAACAACAACAAAAGGCAAGAGAAAAGAAAGTAACAGATAAGAATATTTCCATCATTTCGCGAATAATTTCCATTTTAAAAAAGATATAAAATACCTCTCCTTTTTATATCCTTCGTTAACTAACAAACAAACAAACAAGAAAAGATGGACTTAACTCCAAGAATTGTTTATAAGAATTACGTATTCAATGAGAATGCAAACTATCCCCAATACGGTAATAATATGATTGCCCAACAGCAACCAGGTATGCAACCGGTAAATGTAAATTATTTACCATTACCGAATGTTCCAATAATAACTTATCGTAATAATGATGGCTCGATCAATGCTACAGCTGCTGGTTCAGCTGTTTCTTCAACTGCACCAGGTGTGTATCCAAGTTATTATCAACCAGCTATTGCTGCTTCTGCTTCCCCTCCTTATCAATTTAATGCTAATATTCCTCAAACTACTTTTTATGACACTCAACAACAACAACAACAAACTGTCAATAACAACAATAATAATATTAATAACACACATCTACGTGTTAATTCTGGCTCAAATTTTAGATTGCCATCTATCTCCAGTATTATGGGGTCAAATAACAACATTAACAATACCAGTACTACAGCTGCAAACAGTGATGTCATGATTGATCATGCATTTGGAAATAATAGTAATGGCAATAAGAATAATAATTATTCTTCAAGTAAATCTTCACCAATTACACCTAGAAATAGCATTATGGTTATGGTTGCTAATCCATTAGTTCTATCAAATGCAGTATCACCAATTTATCAACAAAAGATTCCTGCAGGTCCTTTGACACCACCAATGTCGGTTCCTCATTCTCCGATGTCTTCTGAAGGTATTGAAAATAAGGTTACTACTGATGCTGAGAGTATTACCCCTACAGCTGTTGGACAATCGGATTTAAAGATTACCGAAGTTAAACCAGAAAGAAAATCTAGAAGAAAGAAGTTTATTTGTGATGGTATTGGTAAACATTTAAGTCCAGAAGTTAGACAAAAGAAAGAATGTCCAATTTGTGGTAAGAAATGTTCCAGACCTTCAACTTTAAAGACTCATTATTTGATTCATACTGGTGATAATCCTTTCTGTTGTACTAGACCTGGCTGTAATAAAAGTTTTAATGTTAAGAGTAATTTACAAAGACATATTAGAAGTCACGATAAGAAACTATCAGAAACTTTAAAACAATCAACACAAATTCCAATTCAGTTACCATGTCCACAAATGTACTAAGGAAAGGTGGTTCAAATGAGGAAACATAAAAAGAGAGAATGAAAAAAAGTCGGTTGAAATAGGAAATTGCAAAAACAGACGTACAAAGTGGCAACAATCAAGAAAAAATTGAAAATGAGGAGAACATGCATACTAATATGCCTAAAAAGGAATGACGCTACAGGAAACCAAAATTGGAAGAACATTCGAAACGGATTCTTAAATTTTTCTAACAGTACATAATATTTTGTTGAATGTACTTTAACAAAGTTTTTAAAGTTTTGACATTAAAGGCTTGAAGTATTATGATAAAATGGCCATTGAATTAGTCAGTGTAAAGTCAAATCTATTTATAATTGTGTTAATCAAATAGATTCTGTATTGTTCCCAAAGGAGTATCACATAAGGCTGTGCACTAAGATTTCTAAAATTTAGGTTCCAAGGTTGGGATTTTCCTTTTCATTGTTCTAGTCTCCGTTGTTAAAGTTTCAGGTGTCACGTTTCTGTACTTTCGTTTTTCTGTTGTTATCATTAAAATCCGTTTTTTGTTTATTTCATTTTAATAACAAAGTTTGTGATGCTTCAATATCCTCTCACCCCTCCCTTTCATTTGAATTTGCTACATAAATAACAATAAATAATAGAATATATACGTAATTGAAATTCAATTCAAATAAATTCACATTCAAAATTTCTAATAATTTGAAAATCAAGGATAAGTAAATGAGGTACCGTACCTTACATTAAAAGTTGCGACATGAACTAAAGGATTGTTGCGGAAGATCCTATTGTTTTAGGAAATCGTATTGTTCCCGAAGGTATTATTGTCTTGTACCATTGTATTGTTATCTATATTACCTTTTTGGTAATTGTTGAACTTGCACGCTTTCGATAACCATGTAAAGTAAATATTGTTTTACCAGGTATTTTTGATCAGGGGTAGTACGTACTCGAAGTGACAAACTTTATTTGTTATCAAGTAAGGTATCATATTTAATTGTAACAGATTAGAATAAATGTTTTTTGAATAACATATCCCGCTATCCTTAAGTTCTTACTTGCCGTAGAGTTGATAAGATACTTCGAATGTTACGAATACGTCAAGATAATCCTGATAATTTTTTATCTTTTTTTTTTTTGAGGAGAATCCAATGAAGGTCACTGGAAATTATTTTTACAACTAGCTCCTTTTTTTCTACACATTCATGTGTCCTTTCGAGACCGATTATTCTTCATTTTTTGGATGTTTGAGTTCTAAGTTAAAGCCTCCTTGTTTAAGGACATTTAGGTTGAAGACTTTCTGTCATTTAGCAATTAAATGGTTTTCAATCACTTAATTAATAACATATAAAGATGAGTAAGCTAAGTTACATGGCCAGACTTTTCAATGGACCCCATCTCATCGGTAGAATCAATCGAATCTTCTTTTCTTCTTTTATGCTAACGTGATGATGTCAGATTATACTTTTCTTTATAATTATTCTGTCATTTTAATCGTTCTACTGCTCTTTATTATATCTAGTTCCCAGTTTTCTCTACGTACTGATTTTATGCAGATAGTAATCCTTCTAGATACCTTTGGAGACTATTTTCAGGGAGGGACTATTGTGAAATAAAAGCAAAGGAAACACACAGAGACTATTTTGCCACTTCCTGTAGCGAGACATCGGTATCTAACGTTTTTGATTTTTTCGGACCCATGATGACAGCGTAGGAAATACACCTGGACCGTTTTCAAGCACGGAGCACATAACGGATATTGTTTTTTCTTCAACTTCTTAAAAGCCGATGTAAATATTATAGAAACAGATAGTTTACTGTGGGTTTTTACTTACAATTTAAATTTTTCTTGATTGCAGATCTTACATTTTATGTACTTTTTTTTATTTTACAATAAGTAGGTTTTTAATATTTCACCTAATGTAAATTTTTTTTGAGATATTACGTAGTTCTGTTTTGGTATTTGGTATTATCGGAGATTTTTCAATTTTGAATTAGCAATTTTGTTATTTTTCGACCAAAGAAATTCAAAAGTAGCGGCACTTTCGTGTAAAATAAATCTGGAGAACATATTTGACGTTCATCACAAAATTTACGTACTCCATTTTATTTACGTAGTGGGGATCTAAAATCTTAGAAATTAAACTGTGCATATATGATGTAGTTTCTATTTCATCGAAGAAGTATTCTTATTATTATTAGTAATGATCAGATATGTGGCTAGATTTACGGAGTTAAAGACCTTTAATTAATATGGTGATTATCTATTCGGTTCTATGTTTATACATATGTTCTTTTTTGTTTCCTTTTATGACATATCTCAATGATATCATTATAACGCTAACCCTCAAAACTTTAAACTCAGATAGGGTAAAGTAACCAAATAACTACGTGTATTATAACCTTTATAGTTTATCAAAACAATGACGGAACACTTAGTAATTTATTTTCTGGAAGGAAATAAATTCTTGTAAACAATTCCAACAATAAATATTGATCAACAGTAACCAGGGGCCTTCCTTGAGAAAAAGAAAGCAACAGATAGGCAAACATCAACATTTTCGTCATTAGTTCGTCAACAAGGATTACTGTCCGAACAAGAAAAAAAAGAAATTACAGTTGATGAGCCAATGATGACCAAAAAATGAAGAAACTGTCATCGGTTACAATTTCCCCCAAGTAATTTAAAAGATGTTTCTTGCCGAAACTTCAAAAAGCAAAAGAAAAAAAAATACGTATTCAAAATACTATAGGCTGGAATTCAATCCAAATTAGAAAAAATAAAAATTGCTATCTTTTCGCTATGAATTACTCGCACAAAGAACAATGGTCTTATTCTAGGTTCAAGGAACAACGAAAAACAAACAAACAAACATTATTTGAGGAGGAGCAGCAATCTTTTTAACATAGCAGTAAAGATAAAACATTATAAATTATGCACATTGTACTTTTGTACGTTGTATCCAGATATGAAATAGAATAGATTTACTCCAGAATTCTTGGGCAGCAACATTTGATATTGCTACTATGCCGATTCCTTGTCAAACTATTGGCAGAATTGAAAATAATTGTATCAGAAAGTCACATTTGGTAATAAATTATTGGAGAAAGACGCATCACAATTTTATTAAAAGTATGCAGTTTTATTGGAAATAGCAAAATATTTTTGCCAAGTTTAGGAGATAATTTAGAAAAGATTTTTTTTTCTTCAAGACTCAACCAAAAAGAGACATGTTCTGTAAAATCATCATGCCTTAGTTTTGTTGTCTTTGTATGGCGATTTGTCTTGGATAGTTTTCTTTTTTGCATATCCCCCAACAAAATTAGAATGTATATTCCTAGGACGCTATGACACTTGTTCACATTTGTGCGTGATTTTAGCCAGTAATGTTTTGCCAAATCAATTAAATTTTATATGCAAACCTTTACTGCCTTTTCTTTTTTTGTCTTCCTGTTCGTTCTTTATGTTCTTCTAACACAGTAAATCTTTGCAGTCACACTTTTAAAGGAACAAAATAAACTTTAATAGGATCATGTTTAATTCAGAAAGGTGCACTGCACATCAGTCTCCGAAATTTCATTGAAGAAATTGAGATGATCTTTACTTTCTCTGTCAAAAACTTGAAAGAGCTATATTTCTCGTAGCCCGCTTTTTTTTTACAATATGTAAAATGGAGAAACTATGGAGAATTACAGAAACGAAAATAAACACATACACACACAGAGTCTTTATTCCAATAATTTACTGGATACGTTTAATATTTTCTTTTCTGTTACTACTTTTAGTTTTCTCCTCTATGATCTGTTACGAACGACATACATTTACATATATTTTACCCTTTTAGATGACTTACAGCGAAAAATGCGTAATAGAATTTGTACGATAAATATATATCTTTCTTTTTCCTAGTCAATTATTTAGTCTACCTGCATTAAATAAAAGGGTAGCTGTACTATTCACAATAAAATTTCGCAGCTTTAAATTAAATCTTTCACAAGTAATAAATATGTCGTCGAAGTTGTATTACGTATTTACATATAACGATAATTCCTCGTGTGTCCAAAGGAAGTCCGCAAGTAAAGTTTGCCATTTACGTAGTAAAAAAATAATAATAATATACTTATTGGAAATTTGAAATCATATGAAAGCGATATTCAACTTTTTTCGTACTTCGTTTCTCTAAGTTAGTACAGGATAAGTTACTTTATTGTTCTTTTCTACACAATTTTTTATTCTTTCCTTTGATGTCAAAGATTGATAATATTTCTATTAGCAAAATGCAAAATACTCATATTTTCATACACAGCGGCACATAAAATGATTGTCATTGAACACCTAAATAATTTCGGGACAATGATGTTTCTTAAAGTAATACGGAATTTCTTTAGGTATCTACAGAGTAAAGACGGTGATGAGATGAGGAAAACTTAAATAGACAAAAAAATATAAACAAAATAATCTCTCCCTTAGCATTCTTTAATCAAAATTAAAAAAAAAAGAAGATATTCTTTCAGTTACAAGAATATTATTTTCGAAGATCTTATTATCACGAGGGCAACGAGAAATGATATGAAATATCTTTTCCATTTTATTTTTAACCCTGCAACAATGTTACTTTAATTAAACTTTCTTTTTGTTAATTTCTGTTGTATTTGTATGCCTTGTCTTTCTACAGTCACTTTATAGATATTGTGTTCGATTAGCAAAGTCCATTATGTTATTAATCAATCTTTTTATCTTCTCAGTTGAGCCTCCTGGATATGCTTTTTTTAAAAAAAAAAACAATGAATATTAATTCCTCCGTTTTTTGCTTGTTTTAAATATGATCGCCTTATTTGCCTTTAAAAAACTAAGATATGGTACTAATTGACATTAACTCCATTAGTTTTTCGTTTGGTTTCTTTTTCTTGTGACAACACTGTTTTGTGTAATATCCATTAAATACACCTTTCAATAAATAATTCTTATTTGAATGTAAAGGTAAATTATTATTCAAGAAGTAATTTACATAATAAAACGAATTTCTTACTCTGCTTTGAAAAAAAGAAAGAAAAAGGCCTATCATACGGCATATCGATGTGATTGAAATGTACTTCGAAACATATCAATAACTTTATTATATTGGCGTCATCAATATTAATCAACAAAAAAAAATTAAACCTATTTGCCTTTTTTGTTGTTGCTCCTTTTTTCTGTCGAAACCACAGTTACGTATCAACTTAAGTTATCACATCAAATAAATAAATAAATAATTAATATACATATATATATACATATATATAAAGTGAAAGGTAAATCGGACTTCTTACATAATATCGACATTAATTTCTTTTCGAAAATTATTTAATTTAATTTTTTTTAATATTCGATTAGTATTTCCTTTCAAGTTTTTCCTTAGTTTCCTTCTTTCTTGCCCTTTACTCACCAAGAGAAAAAAAAATTATATATATATTTGATTCAAACCGGTAAGAAATAAAACAGCTTCTTTTTTTAACAAGTAGTTTTATTTAATAAACATTCTTTCATATTCAATTTTAACTCACATAATTTTAAACTAATTTCAGTTTTTATTTATTCAAAATTATATTTTCTTTTGGTACTGCTACATTGCAAAAATAAAAGTTCAATTATTATATCCTTAGAAATTTTACTTCATCGATAATTTACAATCAAACTACTATCGATATAATAAACAAATCAAAACTAAATTATATAATATATAAATTGATTATCAATTTTTATCATTTGCATTTCACTGTTAATTTATTAAAATTTCATTCAACCTGTTGAAAAGATAGACGTCCATATAATACTAACAAAATTCGTTTTATCAAAATGGAAGAATTGTATTATTATATACCAACTAATCAATGTCCAAATAATGGTCAACAAATATCGCATATACAACAACAACAACAGGTACAACAGGTACAACAGGTACAACAGGTACAACAACTACAACCTCAATTAGTTGCATATTATCCGTCTACAAATCTTGTCATTCCACAACAAGAATTACAACAACAACAGCAACTACAGAAACCACGACAAAGAAATTCACAATCACATCCTCAATTATATCCATATCCTCAATTAATGTATAATAATCAATTGGTAAATCCAAGGTATACTACATTATACAGCTCAAATTTTTCTCAACCAGGTACATCAATACATAATGAACATTCTAATCAAATAACTACACCTATTCCTGGAATGTTGAGTAATCAAACAACTGGTTCAATTCATTATAATAACGAAATTAACGTTAGTCCTACGACAGTGACACATAATAATCCACCAGGTGTACAGTTACCACCATTGTCAAGCTTAGTGTCACAGATTAAATCAACATCTCAATCATGTCCTGATATTTCTACATTGACATCACAATCAAGTTCTTCAATTAATACAATGAATGTAAATAATGCAAGAGGATTTAAGTCTGCAGCCACGTCTATTTCATCAGCTTCAAGTTCTAATGACAATAAAAACAACACTAGTACTACTACTAATAACCATAGAAATAGCATACCTTATATACTTACCTTTTCAACGCAGAAAGAAGGCAATCTTCACTCCGTCACTAATCATAACCAATCTACACAATTAGCAATTACTAATTTCCCAGTAAGAGAAATAACTCCACCAATCTACACAATTTCACCAAAACAAAACAATCAAAATGTTAATAAATTAATAGTTACGAATAGAAACTTAAATGAAAATTTAAATCCTTTACTAACTAGAAATGATATCACTGTAATTGAACCTATGAGAATGAATAATACAAATATTAATGATATGGAATTAAATAAGGGCAAAAATGGTAAAATTCCATCACAACAAAGAAAACAATGTCCAGTTTGTGGCAAAATATGTTCAAGACCTTCCACTTTAAAGACTCATTTTTTAATCCATACAGGTGATAATCCATTTAAATGTTCTTGGGTTGGTTGCAAGAAAAGTTTTAATGTTAAAAGTAATATGTTAAGACATTTAAAATCACATCAAAGAAAACTAGAAAAATTAGCTAAGAAACAAGCTGACCTATTAAAGCAAGAAAAATTGAAACAAACAAATAATAATAACGACAAGAAAAAATAGATCGAAAATAATGTTGATTAAAAGATTTCATATAAATGAAATCAAATATTTTCATCGTACTATGCTCTACTTCTTACTGATAGAATACAACATAACTAACAAATAATGATTTTAATAATATCCTTGATAATAATAATCAAAAGAAAATAATGAAAATATTCTTCATTGCTCTAATAGCATTCATCATTCTTCATTCACTTCATCTATAGATATTCTAAATTTAAATAATATGATGATCTCTTTTTTTTTTCCTTTTCAGATCTCTTTATGTAAACGACACACTCACCGTCTTTCAACAAGACAACGCGGCCAGCCCAAAAAATTTAATGTCTTAATTAAGCAAAGTGTAAACTTTTCAGATGTGACAATGTTCAATTAAAAAAAAAAGGAATGCAATTTCTTAAATGAATAATTTACACATTAATTAGAAAAAAATCTTAAATATTTTACAAAAACCGAAATAAAACTTAGTTTCAGGAATAAAAGCATAGAACAATATAAAAAAAATTGTGGTTTTGATGTCACTGTCATCGATCTTTTTTTTTAGAATGACAACAACTAGATAAACTTTTCAATAGCGGTATAATTATCAACTATTGGAAAAAAAATTTAGGATGCAATATATGTATGGATTGTCTATGTTAATTTTCAAAAGAAAGTAGTTTGGAGGTAGAAAAACAAAAATGAATCATATATATAGAGCACCGAATAAACTACAATTACTCCACATGCATAATTTTATAACCCAGCCTTATTTGAATAGAGAAAAATAATAATCTAAGAATATGTTTCAATTAAAGTATCACGTAGATTACCAGAAATAGATTCCGGTTGGGCATCTTGTAAACGGAAAATACTTTCAATAACACTTAATTCAGGAGCTGTAGTATCTAAACCAGTAACAGCTAAATAATCATTAACAACCATACCAGCACCTACTACAGATGAACCACGGTTAACAGTACCAGCAACTAATGGAACTTGCAATAAAGATGATAATTCTTCTTGATCTTGAATAGTAGTTTGTGGATGTACTAAACCACCTTGATTACTTAAAGAACAGTAGGAACCAACTAAAATATTACCAGAGATTGTTTGACGGAAAACTTCAACACCTAAAACATCACTTATAAGTTCTTCAGTTTCCCTGTCAATATCTGGATGTACTAAAGCAACATAATCGTTACAACAGATAACGTTACCTAAAGCTGATAATCTTTCTTCAACTCTTTGAATCTTAACAGAATCTGGTAAACTGTTTCTTAAATGTTGTAATTCTTGATCAGTAGTTTGAGTTGGAACTAATAAACCTCTACGGTTACCGGCGGTCATTCTACCAATGATACGAGTACCAGCGATTGTGGTATGAGCGATTGGAATAGAATCACCTAATTCAGCTTCGAAAGCAGAGTAGAAATTTTCAGAACCACCAACAGCAACTAAACAGTAAGTGTTGGTTAGCTTGGAAAATACACCGATTTCGTTAGAATTTTCAAATTGAGTTCTAGTAGCCATGACGTTAAAGTTATCAATAAATGTTGTTGTTTCTACTTCTGACAAATTAAAGATGTCTGTTTTCTTTCTCTCTTTTATAAAATAATCACAAATACGTTTAAAAAACTACTTCTTAAAGAGCAGATTGTGTGATTACTTGTTGTAATAGGGGGAAAAATGGAGATAGTACTTATCTTTATGTATGAAATTTAATATATAAAACTTTTCTGTATCTTTCTTTTATAATGTCAATTGTCATCTCTTTCTACTCCTTGCTATCTGATCCTCCCTCCAAGTTTTCCACACCTAGGCCAAGCTCATCGCAAAAATTTTCCAGAAAAAATTTTTTCTTTTCTTTTCCATCTGGCGGAAAGGAAAAATTTGTGTGGTGATTTTCTATCGCGAAGAACGAACCCGGGTAACTTTTGCCAGTTTGACATTTCCTGTACTCAAAATGATCCTTCAAAACGGTTAAAGGTTATATAGAAGTATCACATTAATTGCATCTTTCAGTAGTTGTAACAGTACTTTAGACTCTAAATCGAATAATAGTCTGTCTTTGAAGTAGTATGAAGGGCTCAATATCGCGCAGTTTAGTGAGTAACACTCTCGAGACTTAATAAATGAAGTAATCGCTTATCAGAAGCGGTATCCTTATTAATAACTTCACATATCATTCCAATCGGACCCTTATCACAATCTGCACATATTAGATACTTGACGCATTTTGTAACTGTCCAAGTCTTACCTTCGTAGTTGATTTCATATGTATAGGTAGTCGAACCTTCTGTCACTGTAGCTGACTCTTTGTTCAACTCAGTAATATCGGAAGAAGGGATGTCTTTGGAGACACCAATGTTATCGAAATCCCAAACATCTCCTACAATCAAAAAATCACTATTTTCTGGATTAGAAGCCGCATCTTGGGTCCCTTTTCTCATTAAATGAAATGTTTCAATGGCGTGATGAGGCAGATTTACGACATTGGAATCATTGATAGTAATGATCTTACAACTGCATGTTTTGAAGGCACAGACTGCTTTAGACATTGATAACTTATATTGATCGTGGATTTCTCTGTTTCCATTGCCCTAAGATCTGCTTAACATTGTCTTATAGTTAGGCGTGTGGTCATATCTTTTATACCGGCCAATATATTTTTCAGCTGAGATTGAAAAAAAGCGTCACTAAATCAAAATACTTCGACAACCTGAAATAAATAATACGTTTGCTTATTGATAATTATAAAGTGTAATCTAGCCACCTGTTTCTATGATACTAAATGCATATTTGACTGTTTACATAGAAAGAATATTTTTATATATTTCTTTATAGCTTAAATGACTTCATGAACTAGTTTGCTTCTGCGTCTTGTTCTCTGGACTCCACTTTTTTATGATCTTCCTTGTATTTTCTTCTTTTAGAACCTTCTATCATTTCTTGTTTACGTGCTCTCTTCAAACGATCAAGTTTTGGAACAGTACTGATTTGTTTTCTTTCATCTTTAGCCTTACCTCTCTTCAATTGTTTCTTTTCCTTCTTTGTTAATTTAGAAATCTTTTCCATCCATTCAGCAACTTCAGACCCACTTTGTTTCATTACATTAATAATAGGCTTCACGGCTAAAGAATCCAGTTCGGTGTATAATGTAACAACTTTACCAGAACGGCCACCTCTACCAGTTCTACCAATTCTATGAACATAAGCTTGTGCAGTTCTTGGAACATCATAGTTAATGACAAGGTTGACACCTTTGAAATCAATACCACGGGCTAAAACATCAGTACAAATCAAACACCATAATTCACCAGATTTAAACCTTTCAATGATTTTAGCTCTTTGTGTGGGTGTTCTCTCAGCATGTATCACATCGACATTCATTCTATCATACATCAATTCATGATACAAAGCCTTGGCTCTAGTGATAGATTCTAAGAAAATTATTATAGGAGGTTTGAATTCACCTTCTTGAACCAATTGTCTAATTGCAATCAATTTACCTTCTTCATTACCACAATATACCAGTTTTTGCTCGATATTTGCATTAGCAGCTTCCTTATGACCAATGATGATTCTAATTGGATCCAGCATTATACTATTGGCAATTTCTTCTACACTAGACGGAATTGTAGCCGAAAACATCGATTTACGTAAGTTTCTGGTGTTACAAAGACCTAAGATAGCATCTGATTGTTCAATAAATGTCTTGTCGAATAATTTATCAGCTTCATCAAAGATAATATTTTTCAAATTCGATAGATCTAAGGCTTCGGCCTTCATGACATCGATCAATCTTAATGGCGTAGATATAATCAAATCGTATTTCTTATCATTTATAATCTTGTTCTTCAATTTCATACTTAGAGATTTGGAAAGCAATGCAACTTGCAATGGTCTTTTCTTATCCAGAAATATTCTATTTGATAATTTGATACATTCAATAAAGATTTGATTTGCTAGTTCCTTAGTTGGGGATATTATTAAACCCTTTAAACCAACAGTTTGTCTATCGTTTATAATTTGTTGTAACAATGGGATTAAAAATGCTAAAGTTTTACCAGAACCTGTTGGTGCACATGCTAATATATCACGGTTCTTTAAAGTCATAGGGATAGATTCACATTGAATTGGAGTAGGTTCGGTGAAGTGACTCTCTATCAAGTTGTTTAATAGTCTTTTATCGAAGGAAAATCTAGTGATAAGATCCTCAAAGGAACCGATTGGCAATGGAACATCATCACCGGTAATATTACCTTTGTATGATTTACGCAATGTAGATGCTTCTTCCTTATTGGTAATCTTAGGATTATATATAATTTCTTCAGTTTCTCGAGTATTTTCATCGTTTTCATCCTTATCCTCCTCCTCATCTTGTTCTTCTGACTCCCTCTTTTTTATGTCTTCGACTTTAAGAACGATCTTCTTGTTACGGAAGAAATCAAGTTCTTTTGTCATTTGGTGCTCTTCTCTCTCTGATGGTTTATCTTTATTGGCATCACCTTTACTGTAGTCAACAGAGTTACCTTTACGAATATCATCACCCTTCTTGTTAATGGCCGCACCTCTTGTTAAAACTCTAAAAATATCCATATTGACAAGTTACTTTTTCCTGAAATTGGATATTGTCTATGATTGATTTCTGATAGTTCTTATTCTTCTAATAACAAAATCTTTGTAGTACTACACCTTTCTATCTTCATCATCGCTTTCTTTCCTAAACAGTAAAGATGAAGTGAAAATTTTTCTTGCTTCATCTTCCAGAAATGACATCTGAGAAAGCTCATCTCATCGCGCCCTCTTGGCCCGACGAATTTCCTTCACACTAAATAAGGGAAGGCCAATAGACCACATGGGTAAATTGAATGTAATGTCGTATTGTAAATTATATTGAATATATGATATTTATGAATATATTTAATGTACATATGTATGTATGATATGTGTGGTTTTTAGGACCGTAGATAAATATGTGAGGTATGAACGAGATTCGGTTCACAGCATACATTATTATTGGAAATTTATCGACTAGTCCCTATATGTTCTAGATAGTCCTGGAATTTGTTATACACATTATTGTCAAATTTGGCAAAATTGTTATCTAAATCAATGAAAGTCTTTGCTATTTCACAACTCTTGTAGTAGTAGTTTAAGTAATTTGAACTATATGGATCTACGGTCGGACCATATAATTCCATTTGAGAATTATGTCCATTCTTCTTGGATTCTTTCTCCGCCTGTTGGGGGAAAGCAGCCAAAGATGTCATAGTAGAACCAATATCATTATTTGTACCTTGCTGAGATTTATTAGTACCTCCGAGATTTGGTACCGGAAATACGTTCTTGAATAATTCATATGCTGCTAAGGTGAAACCAAATTGAGGCGAACTTCTCAACACTCTTGCACCGCCACCCTTAAAGAAACTTCTGAAACTTTCCTCTTTTAATATTGTTTTGAAGGCATGTAATATACCTTGATATTTAGTTTCACCTTGCTTAGGCTCAATTTGTAATCTTGTCTTTACGACGTCAAATGGAGTAGTTAGATATGCAGCAGGCATACCAGCGATACCACCAGCCAGCAGTAGTTCCCAAGTCTTTAATCTATTTCTTTTCGTTTTGTCATTAGGATCGAATTGGAAAAGGTCCTTCTTCAAATGGGCATAAGTAGGAAAATATATCGCAGAGAATGGAACATCTCTCATTAGACATGCTGCGATACCTTTATAAAGCCCAGATAAACCTAAGTTTCTAATAATTGTAGTTGCTGTGATATTAGCGTCAGCAGCATATTCTGATTTAACCTGTAATCTAATCTTCACGATTTCAATTGGATTTGTGAAGATAACCTGACACATTCCTGCAGATGCACCTGAAATAACTTCACTGGCGACACTTAACTGGTTATGATTGTCTACCAGCTTCTTCCTCATAAAGTCATTAACGGTCAATTTGATTGCCTTTTCAGGAGCAACCCCAATTAATTGAAATCCTAGACCAGAATACAGACCTCTTACACCTTCTAATTTAACAACTTTTAATAGACAGTCAATCGAGTTTTTATATTTGGCATTAGATCTTTGAGCTTGCATTCTTGTCTTGATGAAATCAATCGGATAAACCACTGTGGCACCTATACAACCTGCGATGGAACCCAGACAGAAATTATAAATAGAGTCAAATATTGGATAGAAATAATAATTCACATATAATGATTTACTTCTCATGTTTTGTAACTCCAGGATATGAACAATATCGTTAAGATAATTTGGATTCGTTATCTTCATGAAATCTTCAATGGTCAAATTATTGTTAAATAGAGACTGAGCTTGTTCATTATTCGTAGAACCAAATATCTGTTGGAACAATGATTTTCTTTGAGCTGGAATATTCATATATTCTGAAATATCTTGACAAAACTCGTTTGCTTGATCATTATAATTATCGTTAAACAATTCGATCTTTGTCTTTGGAGTATCGTTCCTCCCATAGGTATATTCTGTTCTAATAAATTCATTAATATCGGAATCTTCATGGTAATGTTTATCATCGGTTGAAGTTGAAGATGACTGTGCTAGTTCTGAATTTGCTCCATCTGAAGTAATTTTCCTTTTATGCAATCTTTTAGAATTTGCAATAATTCTAAATAGTAAATCTATCTGGGCTGGAGAAAATTGTGTTAAGTTATTGGCTTTATTATATTGAGTATTCAATAAATCTGCCATGGCCTCCTTGTCAATAGTATATTCTCGTAGTTCATTTACTGTGAGACCGTTCCCACTAGCATGTTTTAATAAGACTTGATTAATTAAATCAAAATTCTCAAATAAATATGTGACGTCTCTGAATAAAGCATAGGAAATATTTTGGTCATCCTGTTGTCTTTGAAACTTTGAATTTGTTATGCCATCTAAAGATTCAAAAATATCTGACGGAACTCTATGTGAATACAAAAATCTTAGAAGATATGTTAGTTGACTCTTATTGATCGTAAGACACTTTTGTTTGGGATCCAATTGTGCTAACTGATTGAAACCCAATTTCAATCTATCATTCTTCAGATCATTGTGTAGCATTGTCTCTATCAAATTTAAACTCAGAAAAGCATATTGGTTATCTACAGTTGAGTTATTTAGGCCAAAGTTCTTAATGTTATCAGGTAATCCACCATATGGGAATGCTTCGTAAAGTCTTAAAACCGTTAATTTGTTCCAATCTAACAAAAGACCATTCTCTTTCAAGAATTTATCATTAACAGAATCCTGTAATAAACGAATTGTTGTTTGAAGTTGTTTTACATTCAATAATAAATCATTAAAATCTAGAAATCTATCACTATAATTAATAGGTTTCATACGATGATTATCTATAGAAGTAGCATACTCCTCAGTTTCCCTTTTCAATTTTTGTACGTCAAATTTTCTAAAGAACTCATATAATAAAATTAAATTATAATTGTCACATTCTAAAATATTATTGAAGTAAAACCAATCGTTAATTGTTAAATAACCCTTATTATGCTCGTCGATGGCGAAGAATATACAACCAAAGGTATTGCTAGGCACATGATTCAAATTAAATGAGTGGTCCGTCAGCGTTGAATAAAGTCGTTGTGAATTAGTAATCAATTTAATAAAATCATTATATGATAGTACAAGTTCCCCTGTCCCTCCTGTTTGTTCAGCTGCATATTTCTTAAAGATATCTAATTGTTGAAGTTTTTTCTTACTATTTGAATTAATCTGTTCCATAGTTATTTGCTGTTATATCTCGTATCATAAACGATGTTCTGATTGTGTTGTTTGTAGTAATATGTCCCTTTTTATGAAAGTAATGGATAGCCGTGAACGAATAATATTAAGGAAAAAAAAGGATTGCTAATTTATTTACTAATCAGTAATAGAATATATATCATAGTATAGCGATATCCCCATAAAAAACTTCCTCGAGTTACTCTAAATTCTTTATGACGATAGTGCCTTTCTATAATGATTACTTTTGCAAAAATAACTGAAACTTTTCCAACGATGCTTATGAGATTATGGGATTTATCTTTTAATTCCGGAGACAACTGATCATTTCACGACTTGAGAATTCTTCCCCTCTCATACTCTGGGGTGGTCCCTTTGCTCGCTCTGTACGTCTGTCTCTGTGTTCAGTTTAGTAATAACGCATCTCTTTGGACGAAAACAAAAACCGGAGATCGCAGAAGAAAAAAAGAACGGAAATGGAGGGAACTACGGGAACGTTCGAATAACAATAACATAACATGAAATGGAATGGAAAAGAGTCAGTAAACATGAATCTTTAATCTATATATGTATATATATTGCTTGGTTGTATATATTTCTCTATACGTCATACATATTATAACAAGTATGGGAGGCTTTACCTAATGATCTCTCTAGACAATTTTCTAATAAACGATTAAATTCTTTACCGAGATCCCAATAACTTGAAGCGAAAATCTCAATGATATACATTAGGAAACCACACATATTTTGTTTGTTTTGAATCGAGGCAATCATATTTGCCTTTTGGAAAATTTCATTATGGAATGAAATAACATCTTGATCGTTGGCGATGTATAACATTTTATACATTCTAATCAAATAATCATCAAAGGATTCACGAGGGATATATTTCTTCTTTAACTGTTGATTATATTCGTGACGTAGTGCGGTCTTAGGATCACTATCACTTGAGAAACTTGAAGATATGCTACCACGGGTATTTACACCATTGTCCCATATACGAACTTCTGGCCCGTATAGGACAAAATTTAAACTCCAAATTAATAACGTCACTAGAGCCAATGTATTTGGTCTTGTCATGAAAATATCTGTATTTAAATCATAACTATGATCTACTGTAATTCTTGTTGGATCATCTTTATCAACACGAATAAACATTTGAAACAAAAATTGGTAAGCATAAATTAAACTGACACCACCATTATATTTATCCTGAGCGAAGTTTAAAATCTTTTGATATACTGAATCGAATTCAGATTCACCAACTCTAACATTCATACGCCATGGAACACCAGCGAAGATATAATAATCATGATGGAAGATTCTTAAGATGATTTGTGACATGTGATAAACAGGTAATTTACATTGTAATTCATTACGATTCCAATCACAAACATGTAAAATTGGTTCATTTTTAAATTCATCATCTTCATCAGTTGCATTATCTGGAGTCAAACATTTATTACTTTCGTTACAACTCTTTTGAACTTCACAAAACCAATAATTGATTGCAAATGCCATGACTTCTCTCCAAGTCATTGTCTTTGTCTCTTCCTCACCGATTCCCTTAATGAATGCGCCGACACCAATTAAAGGATCAAATGCTTCCTCTTGACATTGAAACATCATCGATAGGATACCTGCCAATAAGATTTTTTTACCAAATACACTTTGATTCCCATTATCGAATAACATACTCATTTCGTTTTCATTACCATTACCATTCACTGAAGTATCTATGACTTCCTTATTATTTAATTTTTTCAAAACGTCTCTAATTAAACATTTCAAAGCTGATAAAAAGGTAATATTTTTATATTTTGAAGTAGAACCATCATCACCAAAGAAACCAAATTCTGATAATTTTTCAAAGGATAAATCATAACTTGACCATAGTTCATCCGGACAAGGTAAATCTAAATGGATCTGTTTAAAACTAATAAATAAATTCATATAACCGAAAATTACCGCATGTGTAACATCCATATAAAATGCGAAAAATGCAACTCTTTTCAAACTTTCAAATTCAACCCATCTTCTAACAACATTCTTAATTTTTTCCTCACTTAAGAAATCATCTAGATGTGTTCCCTCATTGGTATGTCCATTACGTTTCTTGTCTCTTAATGGATGACCACCTAATGATGGAGTTCTTCTTAATAATTGAATCGTTGTACCATGATGTAAATATGATCTTTCATGAAGATATCTATTAGTACAAGCCTTTTCATAATTTTCTAACATCAGTAAAGATTGAATGATATATGTATGTGATGGTGGTTGGAAATCAGGATGTGAGAAAATCATCCATCTCAATGGGCCACAAATTGGATCCGAGATAGTTTCTCTATATTTGGGACCAAGATAACCTGCACCTGTCATTATTAGGGATAAAATCAAAATATCTGGTTCATTATTAACTTGAAATGATGGTTTATGTAATAAACCATATTTTGGTTGAAAATTATCCCAAAATGATTTCAAAGTCATTTGCAATACACGAATCGGTATATTACTAATATCAGGGATGTGTTTAAATAAAGTTTGACATTTCTCTTCAGATAATGCATATTTAGTCTTTGGATCCGATGAAAATAATGATGGGATAGCATTTAAGGATGATTTCAATTGTTCTTTGTACGAATCCATGACATCATCGATACGTGAATCAATATCAAATTTATTTGAATTTATTGGTGTACCTGTACTATTACTACTTGGTGAAGAAGTCTGTCTTCTCATTTCATTAATATTTGATTTCTGTTTTCTTAGATTATCTATTACATCTTCACCACGAGTATCGAAATATCTTAATTTTGCTTGTGGTATAACTTTTGTATTATCCTTAGTGACATCAATTGATGAGCTTCTACTTTGTGCATCATTAAATTTATTGCTTGTATTAAGTCTTGAATATAGACCTGGCTCAGATGAATGTCTTGGTAAATCCATGATGGATTGAGCAATACCTAGACCTGTCTTGATATCTGGTACTGCTGCTGCAGAAGGTGAAATATGTGGCATATTTGATGAACGTAAAGTACCGTGTGGTATCTCTGTTATCGATTGTTTCCTATCTGGTATTGTTACATTAGTAGGTGAAACGTTGTTACTTAAACTTTCACCCACATTATTACTATTGTTATTGTTATTGTTATTACTAGTGTGATTATGTGTTGTATGAGTTTCCTCGTTGGTTGAGGCAAAAGGGAATATAGATGAATTAATTTCTCTCATAAAATGTTGTAATGGGTCAGGATTCAAATAATCAACAGAGAATAAATCTTGTGGGGTCATTGCATTTGCTGAGTTTGCTCCGTTATTCATTTTATTAAGGAATGGACTATTTATTTGACTATTCATTGGCATTTGTACCTGTTGCGGAGTCTGTTGTACCGAGTTCATCATATTGTGTTGTGGTTGTGGTTGTTGTGGTAGTTGTCGATCCATCGGAATATTCATTTGCATTTGCATTTGTGTTTGCATATTTACCTGTTGCTGTGGTATATTTTGCTGCTGCTGCTGTTGTTGCTGTTGAGGCATCTGTTGCTGCGACATAACATTAAATGGTTGATTCAGACCGGCATTGTTCTGAATATTCATATTTACTGTATCATTTAGTTTGCTTTTAGGTTCAGGAGCCCATAACCAATCGAAGATATTTGATGATTGTCCTGGTCCATTACCGAAAAATGTAGCTGTTCCTAAATTATTATCATTTAAATTAGTCATATTTAATAAACTTTTTGAATTTAATTTATTTTGATTCAAATTACTACTTGTTGGATAATTCATTCCATTACTAGTGGTAGTAGTAGAAGTAGTATTATCAACATTTTTCAAACTTATTGGAACAGAAGCGACTCTATCAATTTTAGTGCTCAATTTTTTAGTTACATTTTTTTTCTTATTCTTTATCTTTGGTGTTACCATACCTGAATCATCTGTATTTGATTCTGTAATAACATTTGCAATATCTCTCCCTTGTTGTTTCTTCTTTGGTTGTCTTTTCTTGACAACTTTCTTTTCTGTAGTTACATTTGTAGCAGCTGGAGTAATCTCCTTTGCATGTAATCTATTTTTTTCCTTAGTATGTCTCTTTTCATGCCTAACTAATAAATCTTTCCTAACGAATGTTTTACCACATAATAATTTAGTCTCAGGAAATAAATAATTACAAGTGAAAATTTCTTTTGGCCAATGATTTAATTTATGTCTACCTAAATGTTCCTGTCTTGAGAAGCTTTTATTACAATCTGGATGCGGACACTCATAACGTTCATGACTCATTGTATTCAAATGGCCATCATCTTTCTTCTCATATATGTCTCTTGGTTTCTGTGAGATTGCCCCCATCGTTATGCTCAACTGATACTGTGTACCTTTTTTTTTTGGCTCTCTCTTGTAAATCCCACTTTAAAGAGTGTACGTATTCCTATTTATATATTGTGTATCTAAGAGGACCGAATCTTACAAATCTTAATAGTGTTCACATACATACATATGTATACACTTCATATCTCAAATGGTTAAAGAACAGTTACCAAATCTGATTGATTGATTGATTGATTGATTATTCTTCTGTTCCCAAGAAGGAAGAAAGAAAAGAGAGAAAGAGAGAAAGAAAGAAAAGAGAGAAAGAGAGAAAGAGAGAAAGAAAGAAAAGAGAGAAAGAGAGAAAGAGAGAAAGAAAGAAAAGAGAGAAAGAGAGAAAGAAAGAGTCTTCCACGGTGCGGTGCGGTTACACACCGCACCGCACAGAACAGCACAGCATACTACCGCGCGTTGCCGTTTGTTTATTTCTGCGCTGTGTGAAATATTTATCTCTTCTGCCAATCAAATGGGTGTATATGTGCTGTATTATATTATTGTATATTATATTATTGTATATTATATTATTGTATATGGATGCTGTTGCTGTTGCTGTTACTGTTGCAAGTAGGTGATGACTTTGTATTGCATTGTGTCGTGTTGTATTGCATTGTAAGACGGTATCGGAATGTTATATACGTCTATATATTTACAGCAGTGCACCAGACACCCGAGGGTCCCGGTGGTTGTCATGTGTTCCAGCTCCCGTCTGTCTCAGAGTCTGTATATCTATCTACCTACATACCTAGTGCAAGACCCTCGTATTGACTCGAAGTATTGATATAGTATGTGTCACCGTCCTCGTCCTGTTGGGACATATCGAATAAAGTGTCGCTGTGCACAACTAACCAGAGCAACAGGGATTCCGTTTGACGTATTATTATTTGACAATTTTGTAAGGACATTGTCGTATCACTCATTAAATCTGGTAGAATACTTAGTAGTCTCAGTAGATGCACAGACCCGTATATATCACATAGTTGAGTCGTCGCATTTCTATTTTCATTACGTTCTTGTATTAATTGTGAATATTGTAATTTCTCAAGACGATATAATAACAATTTGGAAATGCATTCATTGAAATAAAGCTTGATACCATTGATATATTCTTCTAATAGTGATTGTTCAACTAATGACAATATTCCATTCGTATTTGTATCTCTTTGAAATTGTGAAAGAATATTTGTAATGTTATTCTCCTTTTTCATAACCGGTAATTTACATATTTTCCTATTTTTAGTAACGTTCTCCCAATCATCTACCAGTATGCTTTTCAATTTCATTGGAATATGTAAGATTATCTTTGGTAAATTTGAATTTAATGTATTATGAAATTGTTGAGAATATGTTGCTGCATTATGATCAGATGCATTAACTTTCACTGACGTTTCTGTCATTTTTGTATTGTTTGGCTTCTTATTCACTGTACTCTTGTTGATTTTATTATCTTGACGTTTCTTCGCATCATGACCACTGTTATTATTGTTACTGCCACTATGTGTCTTAGATTTATGTCTTTTAGCTTCTTGTTGTTGCTTCTTTGCATCCTGAATCAATTTCTTCCTCAATGCTACATTTTCATCATTATATTCCTTGATTCTATCGTTATTGATCCATTCATCCCACGAGGATTTCCATCCCTGATAATGGATAAAATAACAATCCTTATCAATTAATTCAGTTGGTATATTCTTAATATCCTCTTCTTTCTTAGTTTCATCATCTATTGGCTCACTATATTGTATGCTACGCGATTTACTATCCCATATACGCAGAATCTTGGCCTCATATAGCAACGGGCCATGAAACGCCAAACATTTACCATTCAATTCCAACATTTTCACTCTAGTTGCCCTCACCTATATAAGCACTATGTTGTATTCTGTTCTTATTTCAAATACGTCTCTTGTCTTCTTTTATATCACGCGAAGTTCGCTTTGTTTTGCTTTGCTTGCACATTCATTCGGTCGTCCAAAATAAGGATTTTTTTCTTTAACTATCACATTTATGCATTAAAAAAGAAGCAAGAAAAAATTTTCATATCACAACTTTACAAACAGGTATTACTATTGGGAACACGAAAAGTAATAAGGCCAAAGACATGTCACATCGCCATCAACATATAGTAGGTATCCATTATGCACTTGGTCCCAAGATTGGAGAAGGGTCGTTTGGTGTAATCTTTGAAGGTGAGGATTTATTGAATAAGGATTCGAAGGAACCCGTTGCCATTAAGTTTGAACCCAGAAATTCTGATGCTCCACAATTAAGAGATGAATTTCGTGCTTATAGAATTTTGAATGATTGTTTGGGGATACCGCATGCGTACTATTATGGACAAGAGGGGATGCATAATGTATTGGTAATTGATTTATTAGGTCCATCTTTAGAAGATTTATTTGAATGGTGTGGTAGAAAATTTAGTGTGAAGACTACATGTTTATTAGCGAGACAGATGATTCAAAGAGTTAGAAGCATACATGAACATGATTTAATTTATAGAGATATTAAACCTGATAATTTTCTAGTCTCTGAATTTCAATTGAATAATCATCATAATTCACAACTAAATTCAGGAGGCGGAGGAGGACGATCATCCTCAGTATCTTCAAAAAACTCAGTTTCTTCATCCGCATCCTCAACAAGACATAGTTCACAACGATACATTACTGCTAGCGCTCATGGGGATCCCAATTTGATATATATGGTTGATTTTGGTATGGCTAAACAATATAGAGATCCAAGAACGAAACAACATATACCATATCGTGAAAGGAAATCCTTAAGCGGTACGGCTAGATATATGTCAATAAATACGCATTTTGGTAGAGAACAATCGAGAAGAGACGATTTGGAATCGTTAGGTCATGCATTTTTCTATTTCTTAAGGGGTTCCTTACCATGGCAAGGATTGAAGGCACCTAATAATAAATTAAAATATGAAAAGATTGGATTAACGAAACAGAAATTGGATCCTCGTGATTTGTTAATGAATGGTGCGATCCCTGAACAATTTGCTACGTATTTGAAATATGCACGAAATTTGAAATTCGAGGAAGAACCTGACTATGATTATTTAATTGGATTAATCGATGAAGTATTATTACAGTGGCATCTTCAAGATGATGGGCATTATGATTGGATGGATTTGAACCATGGGGAAGGATGGAATATTGCGATTAATAAAAGAGCTAATTTACATGGATATGGTAATGCTACCCCAAGGAATAATAAACATCATGATTCAACACAGGCTAAAAATTCAGATACGAATAAATTGAATAGAATATCACAAGCTAGTCGAACGAACCCGAACGGGAACATGAAATCGAATGCCAATTATAATAAGAATACAAGATCGGAGACTCCGGGTACAAATGGTACACGAACACAGCGTAGAACAAATTATGACTCGATGGGTACACATCATTATAATCGACTAGAGAATCCGCATGATAATTATTATCATTCACAGGAGGCTGGTGACAATGATGATCTGTTATCGACTGATCCAAATAGTAATATTCTTTCCAAAATTTTTTCAAGACTATGTTGCTGTTGTTATTGCTGAAATGGAAGCTTTGTAGAACATTTGAAACGGTAGGCATAAATATGTAACATTTAAATAAGACAGTGGGATGTAAATAATAATAAAAGATAACTGAACAATGATCAGAGAATAAAGTGAATGCGTGTAGAATGATATTTGATTAGATTATATGAATATACATAAGAAGATGATGAGCTGAGACAGGTTATACAACTACTGAAGTTTCAATAATTGTTTGTGAACTTAAATTCTTTAATGAGAATTTATTGAAACTATGATTATCTTTAATTGGGGACATCGGCTCAGGTCTTAAGGTAGCCATATCTGTATGATCGTCATTAATTGAGTCGAATAATGAAGTTCCGTCGGAATCTATTGTTTCCTCGACGTCGTTGTCGACAGTTGTTGGTGTTTGTGTAATTGTAGTTGTGGAAGACATTGTGATGTCTACTATTCTATGTAGACTTAATTCGTCGAACCCATAAGTAATGACACTGTCATTCTTTGTGACATGCATTCCGGAGACGTTATGTCCCTGAAGTAAAGTATCCCCGGCTCTCAACAATTGTTGGCTGTTGTTCTCGTTAATCATTGTAGATTGTAGCCCTGTTTTCAGATACATATCTGTGCATGTATTTGCATTATTGTCGTTGCCGCCGAGGTCCCAGCGGGTAACGGTGCCCATATCATCCAAGGCATATAAATCACTTAAATTAGAGTTATAACGTAACGATTTTGTGGATACGTTATTATGAAGATGACATTGTGCTACAGGATTTGTAACATTGTTATTCAACATTCTTATATCGAATAGTTGAATCAATCCAGTAGATTGAGTGCCTGTTGCGATCATTGTATCATTGATCCATTCGATGGATTGTAATAAATGAGAGGTATGACATATGTGTGGGGTAGTAGCTTCTCTTACATCCAATAGGGAAAAACCATGAGTATGAGCCAATGCAACTAAAGGGACCTGTGATGTTAAAGCAAATTGATTGATTCTTGGGAAATGGTTTAGATAAGTTGGGGATTTATAATTATCGAAATCGTACATGAATAAAGATTCATTAATTAACGATACAAAACCGTTATTACCAAAGGGATCACATTCCAATTGTCTAATTGGCATTGAACGAGAAGCAGTAGAACAAATATCATTAGTGAAAGTCATATATTTTGAATGATTATATCTGGTTGTAATTTGCGAATTATTTGAATTACTTTTAATCATATGAACATTCCCATCTCTATGACCTGTTAATAATAAATCGTTATTATGGTTTCTTCTTGAATGGAAATCGATAAATTTTAATTGTGTAATAGGTGTTGTCTTATCTTTTGGTAATATAATGTTATGTAATTTATTCAACTTAATATCATCATCTGATACGGAATTCAATTGAAATAGGGCTAAATTAGTATCATTATTAACAATACATAATTTATCCTGTGTTGAAGATATTGCTAAAGTATCAATATATTGTTGATTATTAAATAATTGATCACTATTCCAATAATTTGATTGTAATTTTTTAACAGTATAATGATCATTATAATCTTGTGAAATTTTCCTTAATTGAGTAAAATTACCATTTGTGTCATTTCTTGAGTAATCATTTAACCAATTTTTATTATTATAGTTACGTTGTTGTTTTGATGTAATTGCAGGTTGACGAAATACGCCAATAGGTTCATAATATTTCATTATTGTGGCAGTGTGCACAACAAAATAATTAGGTAATAAGATATTTACTATAATTGAGATGACAAGTGTCTACCTGCAGTTGCAAATGGGGTGAGAGAGTATATGTATACCATCTCTTATATATAAATGACTAGAAAGCAAGACATATGGTATATGAACTAACCAGCTTAATGTAAATAAACAAATATGAACAAACAAACGTAAACATTTACCGTTATACAACATGCAATATACATATATAGGCTATATGGTCCAGATGTCTGTCACTATGTGCCTTCTTCCCCTTATACAAAACTAGCTCTATTATCGCAAAATGACTATCCGCAGCAAATTTGAACCGCAGAGCGAGCGAGCGGTGTACCTGCCCCCCGTACTATAGTATAGAGCTTAGCATATGTAAACAACGCGCAGTCAAGAAACATATATGTACATAAAAGAAAGAGAATGAATAGTAAGTGACAGTGAACAGTATAATGAATAGGTAGAGTGTGGCAGTGTTACATCTATAGAGTGTATAGAGAGAATATATCTATCAGTACATCTATCAGTACATCTATCAGTATACATCTATCTATATATATATATATATATATGTACACAGATATGTATACTCGATATATCCTGACATTTGATACAACTGTTACCCTCCTGCTAAAAAACGTTGTACACGCATTTCTTACCGAAAGACGTTTATTCCATACTACAGCAAATTCTTAGTCCCTCTTTACGTAAATTATTATGAATCCGTCCGTCGTCTCCCGCTCTCTTGGACTGTCGGGAATTACTTTTACCTTTCCTTTCGCCTCTTTCTTTTTTGCTTTTCGCTATGTGTAACAAAGCAAGAAATCATCATGTTCGTCCCAATTTGTAAGAAAATTTTATCTTGAACAATCAATTAATCAGTTACACTTTCAATATACCATCTATATATCACAGTTATCCTTACGATATATCAGTTACGACCACATACTAGCAATACACTATATCAATTTCAACGGAAACCACCGTCTATTATTAACGATGTCAATCTCTGTTAAATCAGTAGCTGCAGAATCCCTATATAAGAGGGATGTCTTTAGATCGCCAGATCCATTTGCTGTATTAACAGTTGATGGCTATCAAACGAAATCGACCTCTGCAGCTAAGAAGACGCTGAATCCATATTGGAATGAAACCTTTAAATTCAATGACATTAATGAAAATTCAGTATTGACAATTCAAGTATTTGATCAGAAAAAATTTAAGAAGAAAGATCAAGGTTTCTTAGGGGTAGTCAATATTAAAATTATCGATATCCTTGGTGATTTGAATGATTCACATTCTACATCAACAAAAGGTAAAGAAGAAACGATCACTAGAGATTTAAAGAGATCAAATGATAATTTGGCTGTGAGTGGAAGATTGATTGTAGTCATGTCAAGAATACCAGATTCTACTACAAGAAGTAACGCTACCGCTAACACTACATCTACTACTACTACTACTACTGCTAGTACTTCTTCTCGCTCACAGCAGAGAAATAGTAGTACAGGGACTCATAGATCTTCAAGAGCTAGTTCGACTGCAAATACAAATACAACCAATGCTGCAAACGCCGCTGCACAATCGGTAGAGAATACATTGCAAAGTGGTACCTCTACTTCTACTGCTGCGGGAGCTGCTACTACCACCCCTGGAGCCGCCGGTGCATCAAACACAAATAGACAATACTCCTCATTCGAGGATCAATATGGTAGATTGCCTGCAGGTTGGGAAAGAAGAACTGATAATTTCGGTAGAACTTATTATGTCGATCATAATACAAGGACTACTACTTGGAAACGTCCAACTGTAGGTCAAACCGATGATGAAAGAAATGCAAACACAGAATTAGAAAGAAGACAACATAGAGGTAGAACTTTACCAGGTTCAAATTCTACTAGTGGTTCAGAAAATAACGTTAGTGTTCAAGTCAATACCAATAGTTCTACACCTGCTGTTAATGGTGCCGTAGCAGCTGCATTTGCCGCGTCAGGTTCAACTACTTCAGGTTTAGGTGAACTACCTTCAGGTTGGGAACAAAGATTTACTCCAGAAGGTCGTGCTTATTTTGTAGATCATAATACAAGAACAACTACTTGGGTAGATCCAAGAAGACAACAATATATTCGTACTTATGGTCCAACTAATACTACCATTCAACAACAACCTGTATCACAATTAGGTCCTTTACCATCAGGTTGGGAAATGAGATTAACTAATACCGCAAGAGTTTATTTTGTTGACCATAATACAAAGACAACTACTTGGGATGATCCAAGATTACCTTCCTCATTAGATCAAAATGTTCCTCAATACAAGAGAGATTTTAGACGTAAAGTGATATATTTCAGATCACAACCTGCATTAAGAATCCTGCCAGGTCAATGCCATATTAAAGTACGTAGAAAGAATATCTTTGAAGATGCATATCAAGAAATAATGAGACAAACTCCAGAAGATTTAAAGAAAAGATTAATGATTAAATTCGATGGTGAAGAAGGTTTGGATTATGGTGGTGTCTCACGTGAATTCTTTTTCCTTTTATCACATGAAATGTTTAATCCATTCTATTGTTTATTCGAATATTCTGCTCATGATAATTATACTATTCAAATTAATCCAAATTCCGGTATAAACCCTGAACATTTAAATTATTTCAAATTTATAGGTAGAGTTGTCGGTTTAGGTGTATTCCATAGAAGATTCCTAGATGCATTCTTTGTTGGTGCATTATATAAAATGATGTTAAGAAAGAAAGTAATGTTACAAGATATGGAAGGTGTCGACGCAGAAGTTTATAATTCTTTGAATTGGATGCTGGAAAATAGTATCGATGGTGTATTGGATCTAACATTCAGTGCAGATGACGAAAGATTCGGTGAAGTCGTTACTGTAGACTTGAAACCAAATGGAAGAAATATCGAAGTCACGGATGAAAATAAGAAAGAATATGTCGAATTGTTCAGTCAATGGAAAATTGTAGATAGAGTACAAGAACAATTGAAGGCATTCAT
Organism: Maudiozyma turicensis; assembly: GCA_003708545.1. Lineage (NCBI taxonomy): Eukaryota > Fungi > Ascomycota > Saccharomycetes > Saccharomycetales > Saccharomycetaceae > Maudiozyma > Maudiozyma turicensis. Next base: position 321,554 of record PPOO01000947.1, read on the forward strand.
GGATGGTTTCAATGAATTGATCCCAGAAGATTTAGTAACTGTCTTTGATGAAAGAGAATTAGAATTATTGATTGGTGGTATCGCAGAAATCGATATTGAAGATTGGAAGAAACATACAGATTATAGAGGTTACCAGGAATCAGATGAAGCTATTCAATGGTTTTGGAAAACTGTTAGTGAATGGGATAATGAGCAAAGAGCAAGATTATTACAATTTACAACAGGTACTTCAAGAATCCCAGTTAATGGATTTAAAGATTTACAAGGGTCCGATGGACCAAGAAGATTCACTATTGAAAAAGCTGGAGAGATTCAACAATTACCAAAATCTCATACTTGTTTCAATAGAGTCGATTTACCACCATACACTGATGTAGAATCCTTGAAACAGAAATTAACCTTGGCTGTAGAAGAAACTATTGGTTTCGGTCAAGAATGATGATGATGATGATTCTACGATATTTTACAAACAAACAAAAAATAAAAATAAAAATACTAAAAACTACAAATACTATATATATATATACATACATATCACAAGGAAAATTTCGGAAAATATGTGTCTTTTTTACTCATTCATTTTTCTTTCTTTTCCACTTCGTTATTGCCTGACACTTTCCATATTTCCTTCTACTCAAAATTCCTTTATATTTTCTTTCTATTTTGTTGTTATGTAATTTACATCTTGAAAACAACATGAAAAGGGTACGAACAAATGACCTTTCTGTGATAGTTTCGATTTTATTATTATTTGATTAATGTACATAAATTTTATTAACGTATATGGCAGTATATACCTGTTTTAAAAATTGATAAAGTAATGCAATGAATTGAATGTAAAAAATTTTAATGGGATTTTAGAAAAAATGTGTATATATACTAATGATATCTGTTGAGACAGAAAATCATACTAATAACACAGCATTGACACAACCATCTCTATCAGGTTCATTAGTAATTTGTGCATATTTACCCCAAACAACTTTACCACCAGAGGTAACCATACCTAATTCAGAAACATTAACTTCAATAATGGTACCTTTAGTTAACACACCTAATTGAGTATACATTGGAGATTGTGGATTCTTCTTAACACTTAGAATTGGTAAGAAAACTGTAACACCTAATTCGGGATGTGTAACATTTGCCTTCTTTTGTCTTAATGCACTTGGTCTAATGATACGTTCAGTCTTGACAGGTCTTCTAGTGAAACCCTCACCAACAAAAGTATGTTTTGTAATCATTCTCTTCCAACTCTTAGTTTTAGATTTACCTGTCTTAACAACTCTAAACATTTCTTCTTCACTGATACCTCTAACTTTTGGTAATGGAACGGAGAATTTATCAGCTTTCTCCAATCTCTTCTGCTTGATAGAAGAAGAAATAGCCTTAGCGGTATTAGTTTGTTCTCTATCTAATAAATAAGTAGGTAAAGCATCACCATTTTCATCCATTGGCTTAGATTTCCCTTTAACTTTAGATTGTTCATGCGCACGGATCTTCTTCTTCATAGCAACCTTTTCAGCATAACGTTTCTTAGCAAATTGCTTACCCTTCCAACCAGTCAACTTTTGAGCCTTTGTGGAAACCTTATGAGCTTCTCTTGCTTCTCTCTTACGTTTACGTTCCTCATAATCTAATCTACGACCATGTTGCTTGATATGTTGTTCAATATATTCGTTTTGAGGCATGTTTCCTTATCCTTATACACTTTCACTTATCCTCCTACTGTTCTACAAGATACGTACCCAACGATACAACTCAATCTTTACAATTTAAATATATATAATACCAACCAGGATGGAGTCAGAAGTTTATATCAAACTCAGCTAGCTCATCGCATCACTGCAGAAACTGAAACTGAAAATTTTTTCTTCTTTGTTGTCCCTGGGGAGTTCGCTGCGGGCGCATCGTGCCCTGTGATGATTGCTCAGAAAATTTTTCTCTTTTTCACTTTATTACAATATTGATTGCGATGAGCTCTCTTGAAAGGATATAAGAACTGCAACTTTCATACTTGGAACAAAGCAAGGCTAGTCAGTATCTAATATCTGCAGAGTACCGTATACGAAACAACAAAGCCAGTGAGGATGTCTGAATTGAATAAGCTTTTGAAGGAAATGGAGGGTTCGCTGAATGCTACCTCCGAAGCCATCGATAAATTGGAAAGTGCATTTGTACATTCTTCTGAAAGTAATGGAGATATTGCATCCTATTTGAATGTGGATGAGAATGTTAAGGTTTCTTTACTTTCTTTGAAGAATGGTTCGATGCTTTCTTATTTAAGTGCTTTGTTCTCCATTATTGAGTCGAAGATGGATCCGGAAAGTAAGGATCCAACTGGTAATAAAGGTCGTGAATCGAGTATTGAGAATCGTATCGTATTAGAACGTGGTGTGAAACCTCTGGAGAAGAAGCTGGGGTATCAATTAGATAAATTGGTAAGGTCGTACACTAGAGCCGAAAAGGAATATAAGGATGCCGAGAAACGTGCTACTGAATTGACTTCTAATGTTAACAGAGCTGGATCTGATGACGAAAGCGAAGATGCTTCAAGTAGTGATGAAGAGGATGAAATGTCCTATAGACCAAATATGTTGAATCCAAAGAAATCTGCTGCCAAGAAATCTGCAAGATCATCTGAGACCATTGAGAAAGAAGCTGAACAAGAAAAGGAGGAAGACCAAGAGAACGACGATATCTATAGACCTCCCAAGATTAATGCTATGTTACCTCCACAAGCCACTACACATTTCGAAGATAAATTCAGTGTCAAAGATCATAAGGACCGTAGTAATTTATCTAAGATGCAAGCAATGGAAGAATATATTAAGGATCAATCAGAACAACCTGATTGGGGTACATCGATTGGTGCCGATATTCTAGATCATGGTAGAGGTGGTATAAAATCATCTAGAGACACAGAGAAGGAACGTAGAGTAACAACATTTGAAGAAGAGAATTTCACGAGAGTTAACCACATGGGTATGAATAAGACAGAAAGGAAGAAACAAAGACAAAGACAAAGAATGGCAAAGGCCAACATTATTGGGGGTGAAGACTTCGGTATCTTCAATTCAAAGAGGAAGATGGAGGATAGTACTTCAAGGCGGTCAAGCAAGAAGCCTAGAAGTGCGTGGGATAGAGCTAAGAGAAGAATGTAGGTTACAGCATATTCAAAAAAAAAAGTATATAAACATAGTATAGACAAATCTATAGAATTAGCATAGCAATATAGCTCACATTTGATGGTATATATATTATCCATGTTCCATGATGTTTGCTGTCTAGTTGGGTTCCCGATCTTGTTCTCGAGAGCGAAGAGATTCGGCAAGTATTTAAAAGAAGTTAGATACAAGAAACAAATAAACTTTTGATAACAATTTACACAACCACAAACTAAAACGATCAATAATCATCAGTTTTCATCCAGTATCAAAATTCGAAAAAACAAGAAATGAGTAATGAATATGTTAAAAGGAGGGTTGCATTGAAGGATATGCGACCTTGCATGATATGCTCAAAGCCTGCAACAACAGTGCTTTACAACCAGACACTAAGAGATTGGATATATACATGCGATATACATTTACAAGATAACCCAAGTTTCGTCGTTCCGGTGTATTCAAAGGAATATAATGACGCAGTGACTGAATTACAGCAAGTTAAACAAAAATTAAAAGTGCAAGCATCTAATGGTTCAGGATCTTGGGATACATGGGTGAATAAGATGTTTACCAAGAAGAAACCTGATGAAGATAAAGACATAGATAGAAAGGATGTGGCAGAGACTAATATAGATACCAATGATGAGTCTAAGAATTCTACTAAAACTACCGAAAATTATCAAGAGGAGTACAATAGATTATTAGACAAGATGACTGATTTGCAGAGTAAAGTCAGAAATTATAAATTGGATAACATCATGTTCCAACATCGATTACGAACGAAAAGAGCTCAAGAAATTGCTATTGCAAAAAGGAAGAAAGAGGAGGCTAATTATTCAAATACTAATCCTGAAGAATTAGAGAAAAGTTTTAATTTTCCAACCGTACCTAATGTTGATCCAAGTAAAAAATGAACTGGTACTAAATAATGTAGATGATAAGTTACACATAAAACCTGCCCTTAGCCAGATTGATCATGACGAGTATCCCGAACAATGCAATCCCTTTTCTTTCGAGATAGAAGAACCGGCTATTTCCAGCTACGATAGCATATCTTTAGGGCTAAGAAGGGGTCGAATTTCCAAAATAACGCAAATATCTATCTTTGATGTACTGTTTAGGCAATTCCCATTTTATTATCGCAACCGAAATAAGAAAAATGAATACTTAATTAATTGTCCTGGGCAGCAGATTCTTTACAGCATGAGGCGGGCTGATAGGATATTGAGATCAGCTTGCGACGATGAAGTCGATGATTATGAAATTAATCAATATCTTGTATACTCATATACACACATATATATATCAAGAACGTATATTTTTATAGATAATCAGTTTCATTTCGAAACGGCCAACAATTATTGTGCTCAATTTCGTAGAAATAAATAAATAAACAAACCCATAAACAACGTACCAAAAGGAAACTGCTGCGAGACTCATTTGTATTGTTAACATTTCAACATTCTGTTATTTCGCTATTGCCATATCCATCCTGCTTTGTTGGTCATTCAGTCAAACAAGCTTCTTAACAGCAAAAACCGAACTTGAAATATTTTTTTTGGACTGCAGTTTAACCGAATAAAAAGACAAAAACGAGTCATAAGAGCTACAAGAACAAACACGAAAGTATTTAATTTCAATTCATATAAACAAGTTAATAGCATTTAAACAAGCATTAGCATTAATCATAGTTGTTCCTCATTATCTTTTTTAAGATCCATTATCCACTAACCCAGGAATCATACATTTCATTCATATCTCATTACCTTACATTCGGTTGTTTATTCAGTAATACATCCCATTTATGAATAAGGAATATCGACATTAGGCACATAAATTATTCATTACGCATCTTTCACATCTATCACATTAGAGAACGATGCCCGATAATACGTTCGATACAGAA